>VZQC01004642.1:1172765-1248177 GCA_009823505.1 Rhizomys pruinosus | reverse complement strand
TTTTTGGTCTTTTTGAGACAGGGTCTCCCTGTAGCCCCAGCTGTCCTGGAACTCACTCTGTAGACCAGGCTGGCCTTGAACTCACAGAGATCCACCTGCCTCTGCCTCCGAAGTGCTAGGATTAAAGGCATGCACCAGCACACCTGGCTTAAAGACAGTTCTTAGCCACCATGTAGGTGCTGGGAATTGACCCCGGGTCCTCTGCAAGAGCAGTCAGTGCTCTTAACAAATGAGCCATCTCTCCAGCCCCAGGAATACAATTTACATGCTCTTTCTTTACAGCAAGCAGCCTCTACAATACCAATTAGCTCAGTGAAATGAAGTTATATTCACTGTAAGAGCCATACACAAGAAAATGTTGCTCTCTCATGGGTCAACAGAATTCAGTAGAGCACTCCAAAGCCTACAACCCAAAACTACATTTGCCAGCCTGCTTTCTCATGTTCACTCTATGGCTTAAAATGACCAAACATCTCTTTGTGACAGTCAAAGAATTCAACATCTATTACTTCTGTGTATTGCACTGACATTCAACAATCACCCTTTGCAGAAGTAATTTCTCTGGGGAAAAAAAAAACAAATGAAACCCAGAAAACACCAGGATAGAAATGCATGTTTTTCTTCTACATAAATCATATTTCCAAATAAATACAAATGGACAATATCTTATTTTATATTCTACTTATGCAAAATTCCAACTTACCATATCTGTGCTAAGACAGGTTGAGGTAACCCAGATTGAAAAAAAAAGTTCCTTGCTTGATCACCTGTAATTTAAATGGAAAAAGTTTCACCAAATGACTAAAAGATAAAAGTCAAGTAGAGAGCCTCTAAGCAATGACATGAATCCTTCAGCACTGACTTCAGAACTCAACACTGGAAACGCTTTGCTGGGACAGACTGTCCACTTTAAGCTGTGTGGTTAAACAAGGAGTCAATACCCCTATGACTGCTACGGTTTGGATCTTAAAGGTATTTCAAAGAACCATGTGTTAAAACTTATTCCTCAGCTTGATGCTACTGAGAGATGATAACCTTCAGGAGGTGGGGCCTAGGGAAAAAATCTTAGGTCATTAACATGGCCAGTCAGTCCTAAACTGCAATTGTAAGCAAAATAAACCTTTCCCTTTAAAAAACTGATTGTACAGTGTAATTTGTTACAGAAAGAGAAAACTAATACATGACAAAGCACACACGCAGAGGAATCCTCAGGAAGCAACTCACAAACCATACTGTATTTTAAACAGCTACTCTGAATATTTACAGAGGATAAGCAACAATGACTGAAGAATTCTGTCAAAGATGAACAATTAAAGAAAGCTATGATACAACTACAAGAGAATTTCTCTAGAAAATCCAAATTCCCATTTTTTATAAAGTGAAGTCCTGAATGGTAATGAAATAGCAAAGATACAGAAAAGGCAAAGTACAAAAGGAACTTTTATAAAGACAGCAATTCAATCCTTTTAAAGTGTCCGGAGTCTGTCAATGGTTCCCTAAGCCAATTTAGGATTAGAATTTTAGCTCCAGGGTGAGGATCTGATCCTACTTTAAAGAGTACAGTCCTCTTTGGTTATAACCAATTCCCATCAGAAAGATGCTCCAAACAAGTGCCTTGACATTCATGAAGGATTATAAATGAGGTTTAAAGGTATTACAGGAAAAGCAATTATAAAAATATAGGCTTAAGGGCCTGCAAGATGACTCAGTGGGTAAGAGCACCTGCTGCCCAAAGTAAAGATCCCTGTAAAGGTGGGAGGAGAAGAACTGATACCACGAAGTCGTCCTCTGGCCTCTACACTCATATTATGGCCTGCGCCTCCCCAATAAATAAAAATTTAAAAATAAATACAATAAAAATATAGGCTCAGGATTAATGTAAAATAAAAATGTCCCATTGATCCCATTATACAAAATTGATATTTCCACAGATAAGATGCATTACTGCAAAGTAAGAATAGAAAAATACTATTTACATTACCAGTAATAAATCCAGAAATAGGCTTCAAACTATGGAACTGCTGATCGTGCTTTGCTCTTTCCTCTACAGTTATGGCCCAGATATCCAGGCTGCCTAAAGACCAAAGAAAAGACAAACAGGTTATATCAAGAAAAGTAAGGTGATCAAATGCATGATTTCCATAGCACTTTAAGGTTCTGTAAAAGTATTATAAATTATTTAATAAACCACTGTCCTGGGCTGGAGAGATGGCCTAGCGGTTAAGAGCACCAACTGCTCTTGCAGAGGACCCGGGTTCAATCACCAGCACCCACATGGCGGCTGAGAACCACCTTTACAGTTCCAGGGGAATCCGACACCCTCTTCTGACCTCCATGGCATTGCACAACACGGGTGCACAAACCTACATGCAGACAGTACATTCATACACATAAAAAAATAAATTAAAAAATTAAAAAAATAAACCACTGTCCTTGGAAGATTTAAAGTTTAAAAATTAAGATAAAACAGCACAAAAAATGACACAAATACTTTTTTATAAACTTGTCCTATAATCTTACTGCTAGGATTATATGAAGACATAAGAAGTTAATGATGTACTTACATAAAAATGAGAAAGAGACTAAAGTAACTGAAGCCGAAAACCATATCATCAGGTGCCTAAAATGTCACAAGTAAAATTATGAAAAGACCTATTGACCATGTAAGACCAGAATTCATGAAGGAAGTGGTGGTGGTGATGATGTTGATAATGGTAATATAATGGTAATGGTAATGGTGATGGCGATGATGGGGAGAGTGGTGGTGCAGGTGGTGAAGGCAATGGTGGTGGCAGTGATGATGGCAGTGCTGGTGCTGATAGTGGTAATGGTGATGACTGTAGCAGTGGTGATGGTATTCGTGGTGCTGACAGTTGTGTTGACATTAGTGGTGGTAGTGTTGGTGGCAGGGGTGGCAATGATAGTAGTGGCCGTGGTAATGTTGGTGATGGTGGTGGTACTGGTAGTGTTGGTAGTAGTGGTGATAGTAGAAGTAGAGCAGAATTAGAATCCTACATGATTCTATGAAAAAATTTAAGGTAAATAAATATTATAATACCAATATTCAAATATTTAGAAATGGTTGCACAAATTTGCAAACACACTAGTAATTATTGAGTGGTATAGATAAAACTAGTCAACTTCATGGTATTTGAATTATGTCTTACTAAAACTGTTTTTAAATGAGTATTCTGATAAAACTAATACCCAAACAAAGGAAATCATTTAATCCCTGGTCTTCTCCCCAAATTTACTAAAATAGTTCTTTTACATGACGGACATAGAAAACTTTCCAAAGGCAGACCACCACCACCATAGGTGGGAACACATAACACATATGTTGCACATAATATGTGACTATGCCAGCAAAATTCTAAACATCACACCTTCCTCTCTACAGAGCTGGGTGTAATACTGAGATATGGAATCCATTTAGCCACTAAAAAATCTATTGCACATGTTCTATGTGCCAAGCACTGTGTTAGAAGTTCAGGCCAAAGATGTGCCCAAGAAAGATATTTCTCCAAACACAGACCATACAGCCCTGCAAATAATGGAGAGACTTTATTGCCTGTCAGACTTAATACCTAGACAATAAACAAAAGAAAAGCCAATCATTATCATCACCAACATCATCACCATCATCATCATCATCATCATCACCATCATCACCACCACCACCACCATCATCATCACCATCATCATCATCACCACCATCATCATCACCATCATCATCATCACCATCATCATCATCATCATCACTATCATCACCACCATCATATCCTATTTAAGAAGGCAGACCAAAAAAACAAAAATCAAAATAAAACAAAATAACAAACGATCTGACTTCAGCTATGTCCTAGACTCCCAGGGAGAGTCCTACAGGTGTCCTCAGATGATGATGTTTGGTCCCTTCTCATTCTCTTCACGACTTAATAAGACAGATACCAAGAGAAATTTTTTTTTTTAATTTTTTGGCAGTACTAGGGAATGAATATACGGCCTCAGCTCTGGCAGTCAAGCACTGAGCTTTGTCAACAGTCCTGCCAAGAGTAATCTGCTAACATGGTACACTTTTATCAATACACTCTGAACTAAGGATGGAACAGTGACAGAGTGCTGCCTAGCATACATCATGCCCTAGGTTGAATCACAGAACTGCTGCAGGATCTCTATTCACACACAAAAAAACAACTCACAAAAACTCTCTAAGCATAAAGTAGATATGATAAAAATTTTGTGGGTATAATAATGTGCATAATTTTAGAGATTTTTTAATTGTGCTGCACTTATTTCTTTACTCATGTTATCTTTTAGCAAATAAACATACTGATTTTTTTTTTTTTTTTTGTCTTTTTGAGACAGGGTCTCCATGTAGCCCCAGCTGTCCTGGAAATTACTACAGAGACCAGGCCAGCCTTAAACATCCTCCTGCCTCTGCCCCCCAAGTGCTGGGACTAAAGGTGTTTGCCACCATGCCTGGCTCTAAAATTGTTATGAATGACATATTATGTGTCTTGGAGCTGATTAAAAAACAATCCAGATGATGGGGCTGGAGAGATGGCCTAGCGGTTAAGAGTGCCGACCGCTCTTGCAGAGGATCTGGGTTCGATCCCCAGCACCCACATGGCAGCTGAGAACCGTCTATAACTCCAATTCCAGGAGAACTCCAGTTCCAGGGGAATCCGACACCCTCTTTTGACCTCCGCGGCATTGCACGACACGGGTGCACAAACCTACATGCAGACAGTACATTCATACACATAAAAAATAAATAAAATTAAAAAAATATTTAAAAAACAATCCAGATGAAACTGACTGAACTGATTGTCCCTGGGAACATCTTGTGGACTACTGAGGACTGACTCTAAAGCTCTCCCTACTTTCCTTTAATTATTTGTTTACTTATTTTGGTCATATGAAACATTGAACATAGCAGCTCATGTATGCTAGGTAAGTGCTCTACCTACCCATACATCTCCAGCCATAATTCACTCTACTAATTTATCTGAAAATGTTCCATCATACTAAGTTTTACATTAAGAAATAAATTTCCAAAACTTACCACCAAACGGCGTGGGAAACTGAGCCATGGTTCTGTTACGTTTACCTTGCTAATAGACGCCTGTAAGTAAAATGCAACATTTAAGTTTATAAAAACTTTAGGCCTGTATACTTACAAACATAGCTTTAATTGTCTGCCATCAACACCAGCTCTACAAATGTAAGTAAAAAGGGATGGTTTGTTCACTAATTCTGTGCATAGATTCTTACTGCCAGATACAATGGTGGGTGCTGAGAAGTGCTGGTAGATGAGCTACTAGAAGCTTTTAGTGTAGGGGTGATAGCATAGCTAGGACAACCTACTATACTACCAGTGCTATCTATATCTGCTACTTTTTAACATACTCTTTTCTTAACTGTCTATAGATGTCATTCATCTACTTGACAATTATTACAACTTCTTGCGATTGAGCACCTAACATAAGGCACACATTGTAGTAAGGTTGACTTATAGGTCTTTTATCACCATCACAGCCCTGAGTTAATGTACACTGTAAGTGTACATTAACACCATCCCATATTACAGGCAAGGAAAGAGAAAATAAAAAAGGGACGTGATTAGAGCAGGGCAGCAAATACCACTCTGTGTGCCACCCAAGAAAATGAAGTGCCCCATAAAGATTTTGAGAAACAGGCAGGAAGGGGCTAGGAAGGGGCTGGAGAGATGGCCTAGCGGTTAAGAGTGCTGACTGCTCTTACAGAGGACCTGCGTTCGATCCCCAGCACCCACGTGGTGGCTGAGAACCGTGTGTAACTCCAATTCCTGGAGAACGCCAGTTCCAGGGGAATCCAATGCCCTCTTCTGACCTCCGCGGCATTGCACGGGTGCACAAACCTACATGCAGACAGTATATTCATACACATAAATAAATAAATTAATTAATTAATTAAAAAATTAAAATTAAAAAAAGAAACAGGCAGTCAGGATGACTCGGGGGACAAAAGCTCTTGGTACCCAAGCCTGACGACCTGAGTTCAATCTCTGGAACCTATGTAAAGGTGGAAGGAAGGAACCAATTCCAAGTTGTCCTCTGACCTCCACATACAAGCATGCTCCCAAACACAACACATAATAGTAACAATCATAATGAAATGTGATACTTTAAAAATAAACACATAATGAGAAATAAGACAGGCTTGTAATCTCAGCATTTGGGAAACACAGGCAGGAATTCAAGGTAATAGCAAGTTTAAAGGTAGACTAAGCTACACAAAATACTGTTCAAAAAGAATTGTAAGGGATCAGGGATTTCTCAAGACCACCTGAAGCACAGGTAAGAGCTGGGTGCTTCAGCCAGGCAGATTGTTTGATTGGATTTCATTGTCTTTGTTTGGCCCGATTGGCCGGTATGGCTGTGGGGGNATATAATAAAAAGAAAAAAAAGAAAAGTAATCATCGAGGACATGTACTGAGGGGTCGTAGAGTGGGGGAAGAGATAGCAGGGAATGAAAATGATCAAAATACACTGCATGAAATTCTATGAAAGAATCAATGAAAATATTCTTAAGCCAGACTGAAAAACTAAAATAATTTATTTTTGCAGTTCTGGGTAGGAAGTCCAAAATGGAGGAGCCGTACCTGAGAAGGGGCTACTTGCCATGCCATTATTGAAGGCAGACAGGAGAGCACACTCAAGAAAGAGCAAGAGATTCAACTCACAGCTTTGGGCCCTTTAATAAGCAGCATTAATCCATTCATAATGGTGGGGCCCTGTGACTAAGCACCTCTGGCCATGCCTTACCTCCCAACATTGCTGTTCTAGGACTAAACATGCACCCTGAGGACACATTGAAACCACAGCACTGTTCGAAGTTTTGAAAAAAGCACATGGACATAAGCCTGCACTGCCATTTATTGTCTGTGTGACCTAGGAAGTGCCATATCCTCTTTGAGCATCAGATTCCTCTTTGGAAAATGGGAATGACACTACAGAGCTGAGGGCCTCACAAGAATTATAAAGATAGAGATGTGTCATCTTTCCTACTGCCTGACATATGGCAGATGCTCAGTAACTGCAAATATTGACAGTTTCCCAATGGAACTCATGGGCGCACACTTGGATGCCAGCCCTTGGCTCCTTGGTCTTGTCTTGAAGTGCTCCCCATCAAAATACCACCTTCTTCCAAGTGGGAATCCTTCCATTTTCAGAATTTAAGGACTCTAGAATCTCTTCATGTAAACAGTTGAATAAATGGGCCAAGCCATCGCAAGGCCACACGCACCTAAGACCACACCTTCAGTACCTCAATCCAATAAATAAGCATCTGCATTACCGTGGTGCTAAAGTTAACTGTGGATTAGATGTGGATGTTGTAATGCAATGAGAAAGATCTTGAAAACCATGTGCAGAGACTTCGCCTTTCAGGACTTGGCCCTCTAACTCCAGCTGAAACCCAGGACCCCGGATTGTGACCAATAAACAAGAAGAGATGAGAGTCTGTAAGCAACTTCTAAGGCTGGGGTCTTATTTGATGTTACCCCCCCCCCCTTTTGGCCAAGGCCCAGGGCACACCCTCAAAGAGTAGAAGGGTCATCAGGCTGAAGGACAACAGGGGCACTGGGGAACACAGCAGAGCCTATCTTAAAGAACCAGTGTATTCAGCTATTGTTACCTACACAAGAGCGGCTGGGCCCATCGTTTCGTCACGGATAAGGGAGGGGCACATGGAACCTCTCCCTTAAGGAGCTACTGTCAGTTAACAGTTGTTAGGGACAGGGTATCCTTTTCTCAATGGTGAACACTGTTAAATCACTCCTACTCCAGTACACTATCAGGCAGGAAATTCTGAACTCAGCCAGGCATACTCAAAAACAAGGTGTGAAGAAAGGAAGAAGACTTGCTGAGAAAAGTTTCAGCAGGGGATGGTAGGGGGTTGGGTGAGAGAAGGGAATGAATGGGATGAAAATGATTAAAATTCCTTATTTAAATGCATGAAACTGTCAAATAATAATAAGAATAAGAATAAGAATAAAGAACTGTTTTTCTTTATAGAGCCCAAGGAAAAGAAATCCTTATGGAGAAAAGAAATTCCCACCACATGTGTGTTGGGTGTAAACAGAGCTCAGAGCCATTAGATGCCCTGGAACTGAAGTGAAGGATGGTTGCTAGCTGCCATGTAGGTGCTGGGACCAAACCTGGGTCATTTGCAAGAATAGCAAGTACTCTTAACCACTAAGCCATCTCTCCAGCCCCAAAGAAACAATTTTTATCCAGAGTCACAAAACTGAGTAGAGAGGAAGAAACAATCAATACTGCCCCCCCCTTCTGCCTTCCCATTGCGCACAGGAAGTGGGTAGGCTGTCCCTGTGCACAGTCATCCACCGTCTGAGGTTCTGCCCAGTCACTGCCAAGGCTCCTGTTCCATCCCTTGTCCTTGGCACCTCCTTTGGCTGTGGATTACACAGCCTGTTTATGGCACACAGGTCTGGATGGCACAGCTTGATGCTGTCTGTTTTTGCTTTCCCACACTGAGCTTTATTGAGTCCGTTGCAGTCAAATCCAAGGACAGTCTGTACTGAGCTGGCTCCAAGTGAAGATGTCTGAAGCCCTGAAGGTCACTGGGTGAAGGTGTCAAAGTGGGCAGACAGTTGACCTCTCACCTCCTCCCAGGACAGAAGTGTTTGTTGAGCAAAGCGTTCAAAGACATCCTCTCCAAGACCCAAACAGGCCTGAATCATCAGCCCCAATTTCCAACCACAGATGTTTTCCTCTTCAGAGGCAGATTGCAAGTAGGGCAAGGTTTGCCTGATTGAGATCTAGAACAGACTCAAAGGACATAAATATGCTGATGTGCCGACATGTTTCCACCAAATAAACCTGGCTTCTTGTTCCTGTACCCTCATTCCACTCATAAGTCCCTCCCTATGATAGAGACAGTTCCTGCTCCCCAGAGGTGACCTCTCCAGAACTGTCACTGGGAAGAGGCCGCCATATCACCAACCCTCTTTCTCAGCACCTTTTACTTCTTGGACGGGGTCATGTGACTATTTCACACCAATGAACAGAAGTGACATGTTTCACTCTTTGTCTAAAGCAGGAACTCTACCACCTTCACTTTTCAACTCAGGTGAGAAAGAAACCAAAGGAAGAAGGGGCTGTGGTCCTGATTCACCATAAGGAAGGCTTCCTGGTGATCAGGATCACCACATAGAAAGCTTGGTAAAAAATAGTCTCACTATTTCCCAGCTACTGAAACCCTCAAATCTGTTCATTACAGCACTCATATTGCTCTCACTAGAGTTGAAACAGCAGCCGAAGGCTGAGTGAGCTCTAGGCATTGTATGTAGCACTCTGTGCTCAAAACTTCATCGAAGTTCCCGTGGAACCTTCCAGAAGACTCTGGCACATCAGTCCCATCCTCATTTTGAGCCTTGGAAACCTTGGCTCTGGGGTGTTAAGCTATTCATTCCAGTTTATGCAGTTCGGAAGTGACAGACATAGAGTGACAGACATAAAGAAACGTCTGCCCTCCCTCTCAGATAGTCTGACCATGAAACGCCATGAGAAAGTATCTTCTCCACAGTTGTTGCTACGCAAAGTTCTCTTCAGATCTGCTCACAGTCTCTTCTCCAACAGGCCTCATCTTGAGTGCTGTCGAAGATAACAGAAAGAAGGCTGTACGCTGATTCCTCCTTCTCGAATCTTCCTAAACTTGTCATCCATACGCGGCTCCAAAGAAGCAGCAGCAAGTTGGCCAATGTAAGCTTTTAGTGAGTCTTAAACTTGCCATTAGCAGGTGATGGTGAAACAGAATTCCAGTAAATTTCCCAACTGGGATGACTCAAAACCATTCAAATTAAAGTTCGCAAAGGTGGCCAAGTTGCAAGGTGTGAATTATGCCAACTTCGGAGGGCATTTACGACCCTGGCAACAACATTGTACTTAAGTGGAAAACTTACTAAGCCTGGAACTAGAATCCAAAGGTATAAAGACTGCCTCCATGGCTGACTGCCTTGGCTACCTGTAACCAGGACACGCTGGTGACATGTCAAGACACAGCCTATGGGGCTGTAGCTTCCTCTTTTCTGAAAAAGGGGTGTGGATGAATGAGGAAGAGCCTGTCTGTTCTCCTCACGCTGCTGTCAGGGGATTCCCTGTCTTTCAGCTTCATGCTCAGCACACTCAGGCCTTATATCTTATACCTGAGCTATTGAAACTGATGCGTAGAAAGAAGCTCCGGGACCTCTATGTCCTGCCTCTTCCACAGCGTACCCAGGAAGATGCCACTCCTGAATCAACTTGTCATGAGGTCCTTCCTCTTCAGTCTAGGGAGACAGCTCAGAGAATAAATGTTTGCTGCACAAGCAAAAGTACCTAAGTGCATACTTCTGGTGCCTGTTCAAAAATCTGGGCATGGGGACTAGAGAGATGGTTCAGTGGTTAAGAGCACATACTGCTCTTGCAGAAGACTAGAATTTGATTCTCACTACCCACATTGAATGGTTTATAAGCGCCTGTAACTCCAGTTGCAGGGAATCTAACACCCTCCTCACCTCTGTGGGCACCACCCATTTGTACACATACTTGCACAGACACAGACACAGACACAGACACACACACACACACACACACACACAAACACATAAACATAAAATCTAAAAACAATAGCTGGGCATAAGAAGGTACACCTGTATTCCAAAGGCAGGGAGACAGGGACAAGTGGCCTCCTGGGACTTGCAGGCCAGCTAGCATGGCCAATCAGTGAGCACCAGGTTGACTGAGAGACCTTGTCTCAAAAAATAGGCAGAGAATGGTAAGAAAGACATACAACATAGATCTATAGAAACACACACACACACACACACACACACACATGCCACACTTTCTCAGGATAAAATACAAGCTCCTTAGGCTGCCATTCAAAGTATTCCTTAATATAAGCCTGACTTCATTTACTGTATATACCATTGGTCTAATCCTTTACCCTACCCTTGTCTGCCAAGACAAGTCTTACGTCTCCGTGTGGGCCTTCCTGCCATTCCCACCTCTACCTCCTCTGATGTACTCTGCTTTATCCTGATCATTACATGTTCAAATCCTGCTCATTTTTAAGGTTAAAGTTAGTGCTTTCACCTGGAAGCCGCTACCGGTGTCCATACTAGATTTTCTTCCCTCTCTTTTGAACACGGGCAACAGCTCTCATTGGGGCTGAATTGATATAAATTTTTAGCTCTCCTCACAGTTGCTGAGAAAAAGAATTTCAGTTCCTTAATCTGTGCACTCTTCTAGCAGCGGGTTAAATCTGGCAAAAATTTTACCTGGTAAAACTTGGTGTTTGGTAAATTTGCTAAGTTAATTCAAAGTCATAAGTCAAGGAAGGACTCAGAAATTGTAGTCAATAAAAGGAAAAGTCAGAGCAAGCCATGGCCCAGTAACACTTCCAGTATCTCTTAGCAGCTCTCCGGAGCAGAGATGGTCCAGCCAGTGATTCAGGACTCTATGCCTTGCATCCATCCAGGAGCTCTGGCATCTTCTGTGCTTTGCTTATAGATAAGGTTGAAGGATCCCAGAAGTCTGCACAGGACATTTTAGGGCCAGGCTGGAATCAGTGCCCATTCTTATTACTTGAAGCATTGTCCATGAAATGTACAACACTGGCAATACCTGAGCCCTCATCAAAATGCAGGATCCTGGGTGCACCCGAACCTACTTAATCATGATCTGCATTTTAACAGGACTTCTGGGCGATGGGTGACATCACATTAGAGTGTGCCACATACAAATGGAGATGATCTCTGCTCGTGCTTCATGGACAAGAACTCAGTCATGAGCCCAGCTAACTACACTGAAAGCTGGAAAATCTCGTGTGCCCTGTTATCCAGAAAGAAGACATAAATTCCTACTAAATATAGACAAACAGCATTTAGGATACAGTTCTTTTCCCAGGTCAACCACCTCTCTACCTTTAACTTCCTGGCCTGAAATAACAGGGAGAATGGAGTGTGAAGAAGAGACAGGTGATTTCAAGATGGTAGAATCAGCACAAACAGGGAACTCCAGGATGTTTGTGGAAGGTTGGAATCCAGGCTAAAGAAGACATTGAACAACCTTTCTCTTTTTTTAATTTTACTTATTTCTGTATATGTATGAATGTAATGTCTGCATGCAGGTTTGTGCACCCATGTCATGCAATGCCACGGAGGTCAGAAGAGGGTGTCAGATTCCCCTGGAACTGGAGTTCTGGGATTGGAGTTACAGATGGTTCTCAGCCACCATGTGGGTGCTGGGGATCGAACCCAGTTCCTCTGCAAGAGCAGTCGGTGCTCCTAACCACTAGGCCATCTCTCCAGCCCCTCTTGCATTTTTCTTTATGACTGATTAATTAACCAACACTAGGCAAGTAGGGGTTTGGAGATGGCTGGTAAAGGAAACTTTTAGAAATCCAAATCCTTTTGGTGTAATTATGTAGACTCCTTAAGAAGACTTTAAGAAGCTTTGTAATATTTGTAGTTGAGGGGCTGGAGAGATAGCCTAGCGGTTAAGAGCACCGACAGCTCTTGCAGAGGACCCGGGTTCGATCCCCAGCACCCATATGGCGGCTAAGAACTGTCTGTAACTCCAATTCCAGGAGAACTCCAGTTCCAGGTGAATCTGAGACCCTCTTCTGACCTCCACGGCATTGCACGACACAGGTGGACAACCCTACATGCAGACAGTACACTCATACACATACAAAAATAAATAAAATAAAATAAAATGTTAAAAAAATATTTGTAGTTGATGCTATTTTTCTTGGTAAATACTAACCTAGCTCCCAGTCAAAGTTTTAAAGCATTTCATTAAAATCAAAGAGGAAAACATAGTATTTCACAGTGTGAATTAACTTCATGTTGCCATACACCAGAAACCACAGAGATCAACCTTGAAGCAACCAGAATTTCCCCATCACCACTGACCATCTAGGTTTTATGATAGAACATCCCTTCTCTAAATATAAAGAGTTCTTACTTTAAACCACAAGGAAATGTGTGATTTATACACTCAAAAGGAAAAGAAAAGATATCCAGAGAAAGTATATAACATAGGAAGTAGTTCTATTGCTGAGTTCAAATTGTCATTGCGTTACCATTCACGTAATTTAATATTGACAGTAAAGGTGGTGCCACAGAGCTCACTGCGAGCTCTAAAGGAAAATGAGTAACATACATATGTATACCATCAGCCAGGGGATAATTTTGACATTGTCAGGCGGCCATCTATCTTTCCCTTTGGCTGTCATTTAAAGCTAAGCGGCCTCTCTTAATGAACTGTTACTCTGACGGTTGTGACAACTGGGTTGATGATTCCTAAATCTCTCCAAAATTACTCTTCCCTTGCCCATGTGGTGCTAGGGATTGAACCCAGGACTTCATGAATGCTAGGGAACCACTCTACCACTAAGTCACCCATCCCAGCCCCCAAGTCACATTTGATCATCATACTTAATTGAATCAATGTTGGACTCTGTTTCCAGAGGACCTTAAACCCGCCGGTACTGAAAGTAGCTCACCGTCTTTTCTCAGAATAACTCATTCCCTCATGTTCATCCTAAGAAAGTACTCACATGCTGACTTATTGATAGAAGGGGGGATTCATTTTTAATTTTTCCTTGTTTTAATTTCTACAAAATTATTATGGCGCTTTGTATATTATGCTTATTCCCCTCAGCTACAAAAACTTGAAGAGACTTCTGGAAAATAAAAACCCTACAATAAAAGATAATGAAAATAACAGGGGTATTGGGAATGGCAATAGAAAGAAAAGTCACACGAACCCAGACAAAGATGGACTCCCAACATTGTATAGGAGGAAGTTTGGACACCATTGAAGATTAAAGTTTTTTAAAGACAGAAAGCAGAGTTGGCAACACTTGTCCAGAGATGTGTGAATCAGTGTCTTGTCAGATTAGAAGAAATTCCAGCTATTTGAGAAAAGCGTGATTTTTATTATGTAAGAAAAGTAGTTTCAGCCAAAGTGGGTGGTATAGGCTCTCATACCAGGTGACCAGGCCAACTGAACCTCCCCTGTTGCACGCCCTGACTACAGACTAAGGTGAAATACTTCATGAATGCCTTAATCAGCTTTTCCTTCAAGACTAGCTGAGGAAGAGTGGAAGTAAGGGAATGACTTCCTGTCCACGCTCTCTGCTACTTCTTAGAGTGTATCATTTCACTAAGCATCCTAGAATCACATTACCTGCATATGGCAGGCCCATCTGTTAGTCCAGCATTTGGGAAGCCAAGGCAGGAAGTCCGTGAGTTCAAGTCCAACTTGGGTTACATAGATAAATAATAAATAAATAAGTAAATAATAAAATGGAGAGAGAAAGGAAGGGGAAGAAGGCAGAGAGGGGAGGGAGGAAGAAGGGAGGATGAAAGAACCTTTTGTAGTTAACTATGAGTACTGTTCTATTGTCAGGTACACACACACACACACACACATACACACACACACACACAGAGTTACCCATGTTTATATCATTTTGTGACCTGCTGTACGATTGGCTTTTTACTATAGATTTCTGTCAGGAGATTGAAAGTTGCTGTGTTCAGGCCCCTATCCCTCTAGTGTCCTTGGGCTTAGATATAGATGTTTGCCTGCAGCCCTGCAGACAGTAAGAAAAGGAAAGCTTTAGACTCTGGCTCACTTGGATTTGAAGCTGAGCTATGCTACTGATGACTGCCCTTGTGCAAGTCATTCTCCCTCTTTGGTGCACAATTTCATTATCTGTAAAATTCAAATAATAATGGCCACCTTATAAGATAGTAATGAGAAAATATAAATACTCCAGGTGTATCATAATGCTCAAAAAATGTTAATTACAATAATTATTAATTTAAATATTTTATTACTACTATTATCATTATTATTTTCAAATTGCATTGCAATTGCTTGTTTATGTTTCTCTTCCTAGACTAAGTTAACTGCGAAATCCACGGCAGTCTTTATCTTTATATTTTTCAAACAAGATTTCACTGGGTCCAGATTGATTACATTGACACTAAGTCCAAAGTCAGAACCAGGGGTATCAGGAACAAAGACTGTTACACACACAGCCCAACAAGTTTATAAGAGGCTCTTTATTCGGTTCAGAGTTCTTTGAAAAGAGAATGCAAAGTAATAAGGATGAGTAAGCAGAGGAAGGCGTTTTATTGCGGGGTGAGATCACCTGCATAATTTTGTTTCAATCTTACAACCACACTGCCAAGGAAATTATAATTCCCAGGCGACTTTCTACAGTATGGAGACTAAAGCTCACAAAGGTGAAAGGGCTGAGTTGTGAGACACTTTAGAACCAAAATGTTGACTTCAACTGGGTGCTTTCCCTTGTAACAGTGACACATAAATATTAAAAGGCATCCAAAATAGTAAAATTAAAAAATAAAAATAAAATGCATCCATGAATAACCAGAGGTTTTATTTTTTTTTTATTCTTTCTTCTTTCAAAAGCATAACCCTGATCAGGCGTGGTGGTGCACCTTTAATCCCAGAACTTGGGAGGCAGAAACAGGTGGATCTTTGTGAGTTCAAGGGCAGGAAAAAAAAAAAATCAAACCAAATAAAACAAAACAAAATGAAACAAAACAGAACACGTATTCCTGGGCGCTCTCCATCTCCTAAAGATTCTGACTTTTTTTCATTCTGGGTAATAGGAATGTGATTTTTTTTTAGCCAGTACCCACAGAGGATGATTCTATTTCAAGTAGACAGAAAAAGTTACTCCCCTCCTTCAGCTTCTCCGCTCCTCTCCTCTGCCCCTCCCTCTCCTTCCTTTCTCTCCCTTCTCCTCTCTTCTCTTCTTTCTTCTCCACTCTCAAAGGTCCTGCTATAAAGCCCAGGCTGTCTTCAAACTCATTATGTAACCCAGGCTGGCCTGGAGCTCAGAATCTTCCTGTCTCTTCTCCCCGGGTGTCAGGTTTACAGGCATACACAACCATGCCTGGCATCAGTCAGTAGTTATATTACTAACACAAAACTAAGTTATATAGCCATCTTTACATTTTCCAACGAACATTCTCAGTTAAAATAGATTCCTAGAGGGCTGGAGAGATGGCCTAACAGTTAAGAGTGCGCGACCACTCTTGCAGAGGACCTGGGTTCGATCTCCAGCACGCACATGGTGGCTGAGAACCGTCTGTAACTCCAATTCCAGGAGAACTCCAGTGCCAGGAGAATCCGAGACCCTCTTCTGACCTCCGCGGCATTGCACGACACGGGTGCACAAACCTACATGCAGACAGTACATTCATACACATAAATAAAATAAAATCTGAAAGATGTAAATAAAAATGCTTTTAAAAAAATAGATACCTAGAGATCTGGGATCAGGACGTCCTTGCCTTCATGTTGCTAATGGTTCCATGTTGCCTATTTTTTTTAACATTTTTTTATTGATGCTTTGTGCATTTCATACATCATTTTCCAATTCAGTTCAGGCACATTTCCCTTTCCCTTCCCCCCACCCCCACCCCATCCCAGATCACGCATTCTGCCATAACTGTCCTGCATCTTTCTCTCAGTTTTTTTCATTTTTTAGCTATAAGTGATAATCCATGAGTACAAGCATCCTTCATGCAAAACCAATCTGCAGGCTGTTGTGCCCAAACCCCCACAGCCCCACCATCCAGTGGGGGGTGATGGGTTGTTTGTTCAATCAAGTTGATCAAATGAATGTCCAGACTACATTGCTGTAGTTTCACCATTCACCCCAATCGCAGCCCTTACATTCCACCACGCCCCCTCTTCCGCAGATTGTTCCCTAGGCTTAGAAAAGGGGCACAGGTGGATGAGAAGCAAAACAGTCCACTCTCTCTGGAGCTGTTGTCTTGGACTCTGGTCAATTCTGGCTGTTTCTTTTCATGGGCATGTTGCCTGTTAAGCAGACCTTGGGCTCTGGTGCTGAAATGAGAAGAAATTCCTTGATTGACAGCTTCTCTGACCAGCAGTACCTGCCCCAGGGGTGGAGGCAGCCATTTCTATACTATGCCATGAAGGGGATCTCCAAGGGACCTAAGTTCTCAAGGGTTTGGGGAAAATCGAGCCCTGACTTCTGTCAGGCATCGTAACTCCAGTCCGGGTTGGCATTCCTACACGTAGTCAGGGCTGGCATTCCTACATGTAGCCAGGGTTGGCATTCCTACATGTAGTCAGGGTTGGCATTCCTACATGTAGCTCCCATAATTTATTGTGTGTGGACTAGCATGTTAATTTACAAGTCTTTCTCCTGATGTATAGAAAACAATGAACAGAGAAATTAAGCCTTTCATCTTTATAACCCCTGATCCCATCTCCTGCGCTGGGCAGATCTCACCCAGGGTATGAATGAGCAACTAGAAAATACCAAATAAATAATGTCAGGATTACTATTAGGTCCACATTTATTTATATTTATTATTTATTTATTTATTTTTATTATGTGTATGAATCTACTGTCTACATGTAGGTTTGTGCACCCATGTCATGCAAGGCCACGGAGGTCAGAAGAGGGTGTTGGATTCCCTTGGAACTGGAGTTAAAGATGGTTCTCAGCTGCCATATGGGTGCTGAGGATTGAACCTGGGTCCTCTGCAAGAGCAGCCAGTGCTCTTAACCACTAGGCTATCTCTCCAGCCCTAGTTCCACATTTAAAAAGTATTTCCAAGTTGCCGTTGTCTCACTGTTAGTACCATGTTTAGTAAGTGTTTCCTAGCTGCCTCTTTTGGTCATTAGGTTTGACCACTTCTAGAATTCAAAAGATTTTGTTTCAAAATCATGATAGAAACTTCCTGTATTTTCATAGAATACATTAAAAACATACAAAGGAGCATTTCTCATGAAGACATAAAAATAATAAACAACAACATTTGTGGTTTGTGAGACATGAAATACCACAAACTGTTTTGAAAAAAATTACTTGTACTAGAAACAATATATTTGGAAATGAATTTGCCATCTTTTTTTTTTGTATGTGTATGAATGTACTGTTTGCATGTAGGTTTGTGCACCCGTGTCGTGCAATGCTGCAGAGGTCAGAAGAGTGTCTCGGATTCCCCTGGAACTGGAGTTCTCCTGGAACTGGAGTTACAGACAGTTCTCAGCCGCCATGTGGGTGCTGGGGATCGAACCCGGGTCCTCTGCAAGAGCAGTCGGTGCTCTTAACTGCTAGGCTATCTCTCCAGCCCCATGAATTTGCCATGTTAATCGCCAGACCCTGACCTGCTAATTCCCCAGGGGAATATAGAGCGTGAGACTTTGTGACAGCGCCAACTACCAGCATCTTGCAAGTGACTTCCCTCGCCAGGCCCAGCACACGAAGTCTCTTCAGTGTTCCAGTCGTGTCCTGTCAATCACACTCACAGGGAGCAAGTACAGTTCCCACTTTACAGCTGCAGCTACCGAAGCTCAGGAATTACAGAGTTAGTGAGAGGTAGAACTGGAATCTCACAAAATGTGTCCATCTCTGGCTGCCTTATTTCACTCAGCCTAAGGTCTAGGTGGCGCTGTGGGTGGATTCATCAATGCTGATACACAGGACAGCATTTCCTTCCCTGATAATGCAGAAAAGTATTCCATGTATAGCCCATAATCAGTTACTATGGCTCTATATCTTGACTCTTATGAGTAATTCTATACTGAGTGTAAGAGTGCAATATCTCTTCAAGATCTTGATTGCAGTTTATTTGGATGTGCAGTCAGAAGCCAAGTTGCTGGAATATATGGTGTTTGTATATCTTAATCTTTGAGCAGTCTCCATCCCGTTTTTCATAGCAGCTACAATATTTGGCATGTAAAGTACATCAGCTCTAGAGACTATCTGTCCAATGGAGTGTCTGCCACTAATGATACTGTATTGTGCACTTGAAATTTTGGTTGAGAGAGTACATCTCATATCAAATCAACCATCACACACACACACACACACACACACACTCACAGACAAGTGGTGGGCATAAGAAAAATTCAGGTGGTGAGGTGTTTGCATATATTCAAATTAATCAAATTGCATACATTTAATTAAGTGCAGTTTCACATATCAGTTATAAATCAAAATCCTAGGAATGTAACTCATTCATAGAGCTCAGCATGTGCAGTGCTCCTGCTTTGAACTCCTGCATAGCAAAGAGCAATAAGGACAAGAAGGAGACAGAGAAGGAAGAAGAGGAAGAGAAAGTGGAAGAGGATGGAAGAGGAGGAGGGAAGAGGAGGAGGAGGAGGAGGAGGAGGGAGAGGAGAGAGGAGGAGGAGGAGGGGAGGAAGTTGGCTCATACCTGTAATCTGAGCAATCAGGATATCTAAGCAAGAGGACACAGAGCTGAACTACATAGAGAGTTCCAGGCCAGCCTTGCTATAGTGAGACTCTGTCTCTAAAAACAAATAAATGTAATGATTGTGTTCCACAGCAGTGTTAATATAGTTAACTCTAGGGCTGGAGAGATGGCCTAGCGGTTAAGAGCGCTGACCGCTCTTACAGAGGACCCGGGTTCGATCCCCAGCACCCACATGGTGGCCGAGAACCATCTGAAACTCCAATTCCAGGAGAACTCCAGTTCCAGGGGAATCCGACACCCTCTTCTGACCTCCGCGGCATTGCACGACACGAGTGCACAAACTTGCATGCAGACAGTACATTCATACACATACAGAAATAAATAAAATTTAAAAAAAATATATATATAGTTAACTCTATTGTACCATGCATTTTAAAATGGTTAACATGGGAAATTTCATGTTATGTGTTTTATAAACCTTGAAAAAAAGAAGAAAGGAAAGAAGTGGGAGGGAAGGAAGGAAGGAAAGAAGGGAATGAGGGGGAGCAAGGAGGGAGGGAGAGAGGGAGGGAAGGAGGTTAAAATAAAAGGAGATTCTAATGCAGGTCATTAAATTGTGTGTGCTGATATTTGCCAATAATCTCAGCACAGGAGGCTGAGGCCGGAGGACTGTGAACTTAAAGTCTGAGGTCAATTCACACTACCAAATATGACCCTCTCTCTCCTTAAGAGTCCTTTTGAATCTCAATCCCATAGACTTTGTGTGATACCAAGTAACTCCAAGTTCAGAGGTGTTGTTCTTAAAGCATTTCAGTGAACTCTACCCTAACATAGACGAGTGAAAATCCAGGACGAAAAAACTACCTTCCCTCTTCAGAAACCCCTCCCCACCCCCTCTCCATCCTGGTAGCCAAGCCGTTTAGCAGAAACCACGTGCTTTTGAGGGAAGGCTGTGACATCAAACAGAAATTATTGCCTGAGAGCTGCTTCACCCCTAAACAGAAGCCCTGAAGACTTTGGGCTTCACCAAGATCAAAGGGCAACAAACGCATGGAACATAATGAAGAAATGAAGACTTGCTAAATAGAGTTCGGTATTAATGGACATGGAAGCAAAGACTAAAGAAAAGCACTCGTGATCTGAGGCATTTGACTAACATTGCAGAAATGTCTTCCTGTTTGTCCATTTAACATTGAAGCAGACAAGGTTTCCCAAGCACTAGCACCATCCCCATGGGTTTTCCTGGGAACATAATGTTCCACCTCATTCATTATTCTTTTTTGTTACATATTTAGGTTCTATCTCATTGCTTATTGCAAGAAGCAGCTCTGTAACAAACAGCTTTTCAAATAAAGCATCTTAGAAAACTTTAGGACTAAGGCATTGGGCTACATCTCCAGGTGTACAATATGGATCTGTTGGGTATGACTATCACACAGGTGACCAGAATGACTTCTGAAAGATGAGAAAAGGCTAAATTGCTTTGCGGTCACTCACAGTCCATGGTCCCACTGTACCCAAGGCCAGCATCATAGCTAGGTCGTCTGGGAAGTCTCAGGTATCCCTTTTTACCTCAACTTGCTGTTAATAGCACCAGAAATTCTTAGCTCAATCTTATTTTTGTTTTGGGTGTTTGGTTGTTTGTTTGTTTGACACAGGAACTCACTAGTAGCCCTTTAAAACTCTCAGCATACCTGCCTCTGCCTCCCAAGTACAAGGATTATAGGAATGTGCATTAGTTCAGTCTTTGAATGTATGTCTTGTAAGGGAAGCCTGATGGTACAGAGGACCATGATAGTCATCAGAAGAGATCGATAAGCATTCCCTGTCCCTCACTGTCCCGTGCATGAAAGAACCACCCAGGCTCCTGAGTACAAAATAAAATCCAGTAGGTCCACATGTATGAGGCTTCAAAAAGGCCAGGAGCAAGAGTACACTTCCAGTTTCCTGACTGAGGAACCCTGGGACAAGCAAGAAGCGAAGCCAGGAGCTGGCTGTTCTGAGAGACCAGGCTTTTCATTGGAAACAGCTCTTGCTTCCAATGGCCAGTAGCCTGTCATATATGCCCTTGCCTGTGAGCCTTCTCCGTTTGTGCTAATTACTCAGTTTGTTTTTCTTTAAGTCTGCTCTCATTCATTTATAAGTCAAAGGTGGACTGTTGGTAAAATATGTGTCTATCAAGAAGTGAGTTAAACACAGGAGAGTGTGGTCCATCTTAGCAGCACATGTCTGTAATCCCAGCACTCAGGAAGTGGGGCTAGAAGGGTCAACAGTTCAAGGTCAGTCTGGCTTACATAGTGGATCCAGTGTCAATAAATAACTAAATAAAAAATGTAGTGCACATGTACGTACAAGCCACAGAGTATATATTCTGGATGTCACGCAGACATCGAATATAGTTTCAGTGATCCGAGTAGGAACTGCCTTCACTTTCTAAGTGAGTCCAGTCTTTATGGGAGTCCAAGTAAGATTTCACTAGGAACAAGCTTCCTCCTCCTTCTCCCTGCCCCTCCCTACCTGCCTTCTGGCTCAACAGCAGGCTGATAGCTTTTATGCCCAATCTAATCAGTGACAGGCGCCCAGGCCAATTGCTCCAGATACCGATGGATTAATAGTGCGGCTCTGGGAGCTAGCGCTTGGTAACAGGCCACTTGGTGGCTACTCTTTTATTGCCACGTACTGTGAGACTCAAGTTCTTGTTTACTTGCTTGCTTGGAGATTTTTACAACCTTGTTCTGCCAAATACTGCTCTCCTTTGGGTTCAGGCCTCGTTTCTGTAATACAGCTTCTGAGCTTTGAACTGCAGTAAAGTCAGCCTTGCTATTATGAGCTGACTCTCCCATGTAAAATTATATAAAGTTTCCCTTCAGAGGACATTATAATGTCAGGGGGTAACTTGGTATTTGATGTGCAAAGTCTCCTCAGGCTGATAATTCATACCTTGTAGAGGAACCCTCCTACCCTCTGTGGCAGTGGGAGTCTTTTTGATTTTTGCTTTTCTTTTCTTTGTTCTTTTTTTTTTTGCCTGTGGTATTGAAGACTGATCCTAGAGCCTCAAGCATGTCAGGAAAGCAGCCTACCACTAAGCTATATCCAAAACCCCTTTTTGTTCTTTTTATTTTGAGACAGGATATTACTAAGGAACCCAGGCTAGCTTTAAACTGTGTATGTAGTTCAGTTTGGCCTTGAACTTGTGATCCTCCTGCCTTAGCTCTCCAAATATCTGGGGTTATAGGACTGTGGCACTAGTTGTTCTCAAAGATGGCTCCAGAGTAGCATCATCTGCCCAGATTTAAAAATCAGTTATGCTAGTGTCTCACCCTCTAAGGTCCTGACTTAGTTACTCTGGAGTTTGTCCTGAGTACAGAAAGTATTACAGGCTTTCCAGATGGTTCGTCATGAGGCCACAGTCCTGGAACTGCTTGGAGATATTGCTAGATGATCTCTCTTATTCAGATTTGGAAGAGGAAATCCACAGGATCAGCTCAGTGAGAACATTAGCTCCTATATCAATAGGATTCACCTAAGAATGCAGAGACTTTGCTGACTGTCAGACCTGGTGTTAGCCTTTTGGGAATTACAGAAATGAATATGACAGAAGCTGAGGGGTGGGGGAAGTTAATTAGCAGGGTGCAAAGGGCAAATCAACTCTGACATTCTATTGCACAGTAAAGTGATATAGTTAACACCAATGTACTGAATGTTTCAAAATAACAAGAGGAAACTGAGTGCTTCCATCATAAACAAACAAGAAATGTTTGGGCTATACATATGTACCATGCCTCATAAATATACATACAATTAGTTTATGTGAGTTAAAAATAAAATTTAGGGCTAGAGAAATGGCTCGGTAGGTAAGGGCATTTGTTGATCAAATATCACGATTTGTGTTGTGATCCTAATAAAACAAAAGTTGGCAGGAATTACACATGCCTCTAACCCCAGTGTTTTGGGAGATGGGAATCAGGAAGATTGCTGGAACTTGCTGGCCTCCTACCTCATTCCAGGCTTAGTGAGAGACCCTGTCTCAGCGTAACAAGGTGAAGAGCCAGAGAGTGGGACATCCAAGCCCTTCCTTTGGCCTCCACATCCGTACACTAACCTACACATTTACCACACACATATGAACCACACTTATACCCGTAGATACACGTCCAATAAAAATAAGTGAACAAGCTTCAGTGAAAAGTGACTAGGATAATATCACAGCCGGGAGGATTGTTTAGGGTGAAGGGCAAATTAGAAGGCTGGGAAGATGATGAGAGAGAAGGAGGAGCACAGAGAAGACAGATAGAAGACAGAAGAACCCAAGAGCCAAGCAGGTACTGCATGTGCACACTGCCTTTAGAAGGGGTGTTCCAGGTCTCTTCACAAACAAGAGATAAAACACAGGAAGAAAACTGAAGGCTTACAAATCAGTGAGCTCCAGGGCAGGGGAAACGTCTTAACTGGCTGTCTTGAGACACCAGTATAACACGGGTGTAGAATCTCTGGTGATATAGAAATGTTCACAGAGTAAGCAAATGGCTTGAAATGGCTGTCACATAACCTGCTGAAAAGACCAACAGCAAAATCAAAAGGTTAGAAGATTTGTCTGAGCACAGCCTTGAAGGCCTGGAAAGTTCTGGAGTTGGGCAATTCTAGCCTGAGCTGTTCAGGTTACACTCTCTGGTAGTAGCTGCAGAGGATGCTCTGGTTAAAGAATCCACTCAGACATAGCTTAGGAAAAGAGACACAACTGAGGACCAGAACTATGCCAGGACCTACAGGGAAAAAGCAGAAGGTGTTGATAGTGTGCATAGTGCACCTAAGGAAGAGGGCTTGCTTAAGATACCGCTCTCAGCCACCTCCTGCCCCGAGAGCTCAGACAAGAACACCCAGTGCCACCATTGCCTCCTGTTCTAAGTGAACACCCATGGTCTGGTCCAGAGAAACACTGCATCCAATGGTGACAACGTTCCTTTCCATTCCTTCTCTGTCTTGATAATAGCAAAGGTGCATACTGACTTCCTCTGTGAAATGGAGGAAGCTTACCTCTTACAAGTAAGTCTTCTTAGCCTGAACCTGAGATACACAGTCTTCTCAGGGCTGGGAGCCTCCGTTCAAGGACTCAGTGCGAGAGAATTGCTAGACAGTGTTTATCTGACATATGTTCTAGCCAGGAAGTGCCCCTTAGGATCACAGAATTCACCATCTGGTCAACATGTACATGTTTACTATCCCAGCTCTTAGAAAGTAGAGTTAGGGAAAACTTGAGTTCAAAGATAGCTAGCCTGGGATACATAGTGAGATAGAGAGACAGATAGATAGATAGATAGATAGATAGATAGATAGATAGATAGATACAGATATAGACATAGACATAGACATAGACATAGATATAGACATAGGTATACATATAGACATAGGTATAGATAGATATAGATAGATAGATGATATAGATATAGATATAGATATAGACAAGACATAGGTATAGATATAGGTATAGATATAGATATAGATATAGATATAGATATAGATATAGATATAGATATAGATATAGATACAGATATAGATATAGATATAGATATAGATATAGATATAGATATAGATATAGATATAGATATAGATATAGATATAGATATAGATATAGATATAGATATAGATATAGATATAGATATAGATATAGATATAGATATAGATATAGATATAGATATAGATATAGATATAGATATAGATATAGATATAGATATAGATATAGATATAGATATAGATATAGATATAGATATAGATATAGATATAGATATAGATATAGATATAGATATAGATATAGATATAGATATAGATATAGATATAGATATAGATATAGATATAGATATAGATATAGATATAGATATAGATATAGATATAGATATAGATATAGATATAGATATAGATATAGATATAGGTATAGATATAGATATAGATATAGATATAGATATAGATATAGACATAGGTATAGATATAGATATAGACATAGGTATAGACATAGACATAGATATAGATATAGATATAGATATAGATATAGATATAGACATAGATATAGATATAGACATAGGTATAGATATAGATATAGATATAGATATAGACATAGATATAGATATAGACATAGGTATAGATATAGATATAGACAAAGATTTAGATATAGACATAGACATAGACATAGATATAGATATAGACATAGACATAGACATAGATATAGATATAGACATAGACATAGATATATGAAGGGATATATATATGTATATAATGGAATTCCACTTTCCATTTCTACTTTATAGGCTGTATAGAAAGCCCAGGAAAAAAAAAATAGTCACTTGCTCAAGTGAGACACCATTAACTATCAAGGAAAAGATCTGGGGCTGCCCTCTTCTGTTTCCTACTTCATCCAACTCCCAGCCTCAAGAAGGGATATTTAGAGGACAAAATCCAAGCCCTAACCTGGGAGGCTTTTTCATTTCCCTCCACTTGACAGGTAGAGATTCCAAAATCTTCCTAGAAAACCCTGTTCCCAGGAGGATTTTGATATGACTGAGGACACAAGTTTGAAGACCTCTTGTGGACACTGGTATCTAGAGACTACCCAAATTCATCTCTAACTTTCTGCCCTGTACAAAGGGATTATCTCCACTAACAAGGGCAAGATAGAAAATGTTTGATGTAATTTTTCAATATGAATGCACCATATGTGAATACGTAAGTGCACTGGTGTACAGGTGTGTGGGTACACATGTGTGTGCAGGTACATGTGGAGCCCAGAGGATAATCTTGCTGTCCAACCTCAGGTGCTGTCCACATGTTTCTTGAGACAGGTTACCTTACTAGCCAAGCATGGGAGGCTGACCGGCCAGGTAGCTCCAGGGACACACCTGTCTCTACTTCCCCAGTGCTGAGATCACAAGTATATGCCACCATGTCTGACTTTTTTACATGGTTTCTAGGGGTCGAACTCAGGTTGTTATGCTTGCAAGGCAAGCACTTTACTAATATAACTGTCCCTGGCCCAGAAATGTACCTTCGTAGCAGCGATGTAGTTATCAAATACTAAGGCACACTAAGCAGGTAAGGGCTGGAAGGGGACTGGGCTTAGGAAATGCTCTTTCCCTGACAGATTAGATTAATTAAAACAAGACTCTTGGTAGTGAACGTTATGAGTTGACCATAGGCAAGGTGTGATCAGGCACCTAGATGCTTGGTTAGTGTGTATCTAGGGGAGTTTGAGGATAAGACTAATATTTGAACCAGGAAACCGAATAAAGCAGAATGCCTTCAGGTCTCTTCCAATCTACTGAATCCCAAACAATAGAGCGAAACAAAAGAGTGATAAAAGGAGTCTGGGCTCTCGGCCTGTCTCCAAGAAGGACACAGGTCTCTGCCCTTTGCTTCAGAATCCAAATGGAACTTACAGAGCTAGATTTCCCAGGCCTCACCCCTTGGGCCTGAGGCTGGAACTATCCTATGGAATCTCTAGAAAACAAGACTAAAATAGTATCACAAGAAGACTTCGCGCACACATTCACATTGATTTCTCTTAGCGATCCTCAGGGGATAGGAGTTATGGCATGATGTGTGCTTCAGTAACCCAGAAAGCCATAACAAAGTACTATAGATGGGGCGACTTAACACCAAATAGACCAGGAGGTCTAAGATCAAGATGAAGCCAGTTCAACTCTAGGTGAGTGTTTTTCCTGGCTCGCAGATAGCTTCCCTCATTTAACCCTCGTTCCCTTCCAAAGTTCTCAGCTCTGAACATCCTCACATTGGGGATTAGGGGAGGGTTTGGGGCTTTGACATCTTGGAGGATAAAGATAATTAGTCTTTAGCAGTATGTTTCCTATTTTAAAGATGAGATCATTAAGGCCTAGAATAGCAGAACAGCTTTTGGAGTCACCACGCTGGTGAGCACACAAGGCCCAGGCGGCACTTGAACCACTGTGTCCCTCCTCCCAAAGCACTTCTTTGTACCTTAGCCACGATTTTTGTGTTGGCTACTCTAACATAAAGCAAGGTTCTCAGCGTAGAAATGAACAAAGATAGGGAAAGTTGCGCAACCTCACCACCACTCATCTGGGAAGTGCTAATTACAGTGACAGCAAGATTCCATGTTTCACTCATCAGATAGGCGAAATTACAAGAGTAAATAATACCTAGTGTCAGTGAAAGAGAGGGGAAAGGTGTGCTTTTAAATGCTGCTTGTGGAAGGGAACACATCAGTGGACTCTCTGGAGGGCAATTTGGCAGTATCTATAAAAGTTTTAAAGGTGCATTCTCTTTGATCAAGCAATTTTGGTTCTCCATACTACCCCAGGGAAATGGCTTCACTTTAAGTGAAACTGCTTTTTCTGGTAACAGCGAAATACTGAAGTCACCTTATAGCCCATTCATATGGATTAGTTAACAGGACCGTGGTGTACCCAAACGACAGCATTTTTGCAATCTTCCAAAAGAATTCCAGCTAATTTTCATATTTCTGACATGGAACGTTTTATTCGGTAGAACAAGCAAACTGTAGAGTGTGGGCAGCATGAATGTATTTGTGAGATCAAAAACACATATCACTATAGGGCTAGGGAGATGGCTTAATAATAGCTAAGACATTTGCTGTGAAAGCAAGAGAACATGAATTAAGTTTCCACTAAAAGCCAGGCATGGTTGGGTACCCCAGCACTGGGAGGCAAAGAAAAGAAGATCCCAGGAGCTGCCTGGCTAGCCAGCTTAGCAGAGCTTCAAGTTCAGAGGAAGACACCTTTGGCCTCCATGTGCATGTACAAGTGCTCCATCCAAATCACTACATATGCCTACAGTCTATTTCTATATTATGATCTTCCATTAAAAAATTCAAGGACACATATACATCAAACTGTTAATAGTCACTTCTGGGATTGAGGTAAAGAGAACTTTCATGATGATGCTGTACTGACTGAAATTTCACAGTAGGAATACATTCATAACATTGTTTCTATAACCATAACAAGCAAATAGATACATAGTAAAATCAGGGAAAAGAAAGTGCTTTCTTTCATGATTGAACTGATATTTCTTTTCAAACAATGACCTTGTGGGGTAGACAGCTGTCTCAACACTCCCAATGAAAAACAAGAGAGTGTGAGACAAGAAGGGACTTGTCTGAGGTGACAGGGAGGCCTGGTGATAACGTCTCTTCTGACTTGATTCCCACTGCTCTATGGTCCGCACCTGCCTGCTTCGTTAGTTTCTGTGGTCTTGATGTCATTTTGTCTCTGGGCCAAGGAAACCATCCACACATTCTTTTAAAGAGTTGGGAGAGCTCCAAGCATCTCTTCTCCCTCATCGTCTGCTTCCAAACTGGGACTGGGACACGAGGTTGGTGTCTTCTGAATCTCCATTTGAAGCCTACAGGGTCTGTGTTGAGGACTCCTCTGATGTTCTGTCCGATTTCCATTCGAATCAGCCTCATTTTGCTGATGTCTATAAAGTCTGACTTTATAGCAGAGAGCTCTCCTGGAACTCTGTCTTTAATAAAAGGGGAAAGAAGTGGAACTACTAATTTTGTTTCTTTAAAAGGCATGTATTTTCATGCACATTAAGTCCATCTGTTGGTGAAATGGATGCCTTTGCACAGTGTATAATTTGATAAAACCCAAAAGAACTTAGAGCTCCTCGCTTGAAGCAGAAATAGAGAAAGTGGCTGGGAACCTGACTAAAGTGGAGAAATCCACTGAACCCGAACACTATTTTTAGAGCTGAAGCCTGATTTTTTTTTCTAAGTACATCATGGAGAGTCAAAGTTAGTGATCTCAGTATAACAGGCTCCAAGCTCATTTAAACTGCTATGAGGATGGATCCGAGGGCCTGCTTCCCTCTCTGTAGCCCATTCAATGGAGATATCTTGTCCATGGCACCATGGATATCCCCACCCTCCACTTTCACAGTGTCCAGTGAGTCCCTATTGGCACGGCCAAGAGCTTATAAACTGTCAGTTGTATATTCATTTGCTAGGATGAAGTATTACAAAACCTTAAATGTTGACAATCTTTAAGACCTGGAATTTCACATCCAAATCCTGCCTTCTAGAAAAAAACCACATTCCTGCAAAGCATTGATGGTTTGAGGCTGAGTAGCGGAACCCTAATTTCAATAGTATTCACTTCCCACTGTGTCACAATTCTCATCTGTACTTACCTTGCCCTGAGATATGAGAGGGCCTTGTAGATACTTGACATTGCAACACCCGGTCATAAATGTTTCATTTGTCTTCACAGCAGGGTGTTATTCAAGCTCTTTCAGCAATCCCATCACCACAATTTTTCACATTTTTCTCATTGATTTTTTTTTTTTAGTTGAAAAGTTTTCACTTATCAGAAGGATGCAATGTAGATACACAAACAATTATGTATATGTATGTGCATCTATAAGTGCAGATGAATGTACAGGGTGCATGTACAAGTGTGTATGCATTCACCTGGAGGCTTGAACAACCTTAGTAATCATTCATCATGTGCCATCTACCTCTTGTTTTGAAAAGTAGTCTCTTACTTGGCCTGGAGCTCACTGAGTAGACTAAGGATAGCTGACCAGAGAACCGCAGAGATCTATTTAGCTCTACTTCCCTTGTTCTGAGATTAGAACTATATGCCTGGCTTTTTATATAGGTTCTTAGAACTGAACTCTGGTCCTTATGCTTTCAAGACAACCACTTTACCATCTGAGCTATCTTCTCAGCCCAAACATTAATTTTTAAATGCATGTGTCTGTTGGGATTCCAAAAGGTGGCACATGCAGGTTAGGAGAACTAGCAGAGGTAGTGGAACGGTACATGACCCACAAAGATAGTGTTACTACACTACCTGAGTCTAGACACCTTGGGACTCTTATATCACAGGGCTTAAAGGGGATGAGCTACCTTTCAGAGAAAAGCCACAACTTTTTGCTGGAAATACAGCCAGTGTAAGATGACCTCTTGCAGTAGAAGACCTGAGAGAAGGGTCACCTGCTATCCCTGCTGTCACCTTCTTCTCTACTTCCTTCTGGTCTTCTAATGAACTTCTCCATTGGCCAAAGCCAGAAACAAAGTAGAGAAAGGGCAGAGTGGATCCAATATGAAGCAGAGATATTAGGCCCACTCCATTCTGTCCTTCGAAGAACTCACAGTCTAACCTGAAGAAAGGCTAAGTTGCCAGATGATACCAGCTCCGAGACAGCAGTGTTGTGTGCTAAGGAGAATCACTGAAGACTAGAGGACCCCAGAGCAGAAAAACCCAGAGAGGGATTCCAAATAGAATTGGAGATAATGATAGCACAAAGAATCATCCAGAAAGAGCTGAGGAAGGAGACCCAGGGTGGCTGAGGAAGGAATCCTATTGCTTGGATTTTATGGGCACCGTATAGTCACCCCCTGGTGATTAGGTGGTCTCCAAATGCTTCCTAATCATTGTGAAAGCAGGCAAAAAAAAAAAAGTACACCCCATGAAGATTTCATTTAGTAAAGATCGAAGACAAGCGAGGATAAATCTGAGGCATTTGAACTCAGGACAATGGCAATCCCTTAGCAAATGGAAGTTAGTAGAAGGCAGCCCCGTGTGCTAGAGAGCTTCAGTGGTCAATGTAACATGGGAGGGGATACTTAGCTGGGGAATTCTCTATCAGATTGTCCTCTGGGCCTGTCCATTAGGCATTTTCTTGATTGCTGAATGATGTGGGACGGCCCAGCCCACTGTTGTTGATACCTCAGCTGGGCAGGTGGTCTGACATTGTATACTAAAGCAGGCTGAGCACAGGCCGGAGGAGCAAGCTGGAAGCAGCGATCCTCTGTGGTCTCTGCTTCAGTTTCTTCCTGCCTGAGTTCCTGCCCTGGCTTCCCTCAATGACTGGGACTTGTAGGCCAAATAAACCCTTTCCTCCCCACGTTGCTTTTGATCAGATTGTTTTATGACACCAACAGACAGAAAACTCGAATGGGCTTTCGCTGTTCCTTACAACGACCTCACTATATGTATGGATTTATAAAACTTCAGCGAGCTGTCATCATGATAGGTATGTGTTTTTCTTAAATTTAAACAATAGTTTGTCATCTTCCCCAAGAAGACCTCCAAGTTATTAAAGAACAACAAAAAGCTGTGAAACCCCCTTCCCCATCCACGTGTCTGAAACCCACAGCAGAAAGGACCTACAGACTTGCCTTGGATTCTGGGGTGACCCTGGACAATGTTGCTCACTCCCGTGGCTCCACTCCTGTGAAAATGTAGAAAGGAGCAGGCATGCTTCCATTTCTCATCAGTGATGAGTTTTAGAGGCTTCGGAGGTATAGGTCTCAATGATCTGAGTCATCTCTCCTCTTAAACAACTCTGAATGGTAAGCCTCTCAGGTCCATTGCTCCTAACTGTCTCATCACAGAGGAATACTACTTATTTGTTTTTTCTCTATGAGCCCCACATCCTGAAAGAAGGCAACCAAGAGAGAAAGATGTCTGCCGTGTAATCATCCATCAACACATTTCTATTAACACCAGTGTAACCTTGGGATTAGTATAAAATAATCAGTATCTCGACACTGGCCTCAGTAATTGCTGCTTGCAACCCAGTAATCTGATTACATAGTTCATCCAGAAAGATCCATAGCAGGAGTTCAATGTAAGATTTTCATGCTTAAGTTTATGATACAGAAATCAACTTAGAAGCCCTTGTTTGTTTTTCTCAAATTTCTGTTAGTTCCTTAAGCCCAGGTCCTTGAGACTTTGAATCTCATCTTCAGCTATTTCAGCATATTACCTTCCTGACTTCCTTTCAGTGGTGATTTCAAAATGATAACGGCTTTCAGGAAGCCAGGAGAAAGAGATATGATTATGTTAATAATATGAGTTCTCTTAGTCTGTTTGTGCTGCTGACAAAATCCCGTACACTGAGTACAGTCTAAACTCCAGCTTCTTAAACTGGGAGTAGCAACCCCATACGGAGTTGTGTATCTGAATGTGGTGATGATAAAATGTTTGGCAACAGTAAAAGGTTTCCAAATGTCCAACAACCAAAGATTAACTCAAAATCAAATGTATAATGAGTCTGAGGTGTTTCTGGAAGAACTCTTTTGTGACTTCACCTCAGCCCTAGTTCTGAACACACAGGCATACGCTTTGCTTTGTGCATGTCGTCGCATCATGCAACACCACAAAAGGCCTCCTGAACACCTCACTCAGATTTTACACTATCGTATGCTGTGAACTCTGGCAATGCTTTTAACATACATGCAAAGGTTTTTGATCCTATAAGAACATAGTGGTTTAATCATGAGGAGCAAACACTTTTAATAGCTTCCTACCATCGTTCCTCCATGTATAATACCAAATTAGTATATATCTGGATTGTATAGTGCTAATATGTTTGATTTTTAAAATTGCTGTCTAAGTGGCCAACTTGAGTTTCATAACAGAATTAAATAAATTTTGGCAGAGGGTTAGGACAGAATTTCCAACAACTTCTGAAGTGACCTTAACCATATTTCTGCCATTTTATGCTATATATTTATATGAAATAGTGCTCTCAGTACTAATGCTTATAAAAACAAAATATTAACCAACAGTGAAAAACATTCACAAGGCTCTATGAACCAAATATTCTGTCAAGATTTATTTCTTTCTAGAAAAATAAGCAAGCACATCCATCTCATTAGTATGTGAATTTGCTTTCATCTTTAATAAATGGTAATAAATATACTAAAGCACTGTTTTAAAATAAATTTCTTGTTACCAACGTCAAGTATGGGCTCTATATTATGAAGTGGACTTTATTTCCCATTAGAAAGTAACTTGGGCTGGAGAGATGGCCTAGCGGTTAAGAGCGCCGACCACTCTTAAAGAGGACCCGGGTTCGATCCCCAGCACCCACATGGCGGCCGAGAACCGTCTGAAACTCCAATTCCAGGAGAACTCCAGTTCCAGGGGAATCCTACACCCTCTTCTGACCTCCGCGGCATTGCACGACACGGGTGCACAAATTTGCATGCAGATAGTACATTCATACACATACAGAAATAAATAAAATTAATTTTAAAAAATTAAAAAAAGAAAGTAACTAATTACCTGTAAATATTGTATTTGTATGCCTATTTCATATACATAGAGTAGCATAAAAATTTCTCAGATAAAAAAGGGTCACAAGTGGGAAAAGTTTAAGAAGGCCCAGAGGTCCTAACAACAGAAATGAATTTCTCAGTGCCAGAAAGTCATGAACAAGGTGGAGACGCTAGAAGACTCCGTAGTGGATAAGGCTCCTTCTGGTTCCTAGACCTTGCCTTATTCCTGTATTTTTACATGGTAGGTATGAGTGAACTCTCTTGGGTCTATTTTATCAGGACATAAGTGGTAATCAAGTGGGCACCACTCCAATGGCCTAATCACTCCCCAAAGGCCTCACCTCCTATCACTTTGGGAGATAAAATTTCAACATGTGGTTTCAAGCTCGTTTTCATATGGAGCCTTTCAAGACGGTCAGCCCTTCATATTTTGATAATTGTCAAATCTGATTTCAGGCATTTACAAAGGGCTCAGAGAAACCATGCCAAACTTTGAGACCTAGGGTACCTGCTTCCCCCACAGAGTGACCTTGGTCTCTCCATCTATAGAGCAGGTTAGAAGAGGGCAGCCCTCCCAGTCCCAGCTTCTCTTGTGTCATCATTCCAGGGCCATGACATGTGGGAGCTCAGCTTCAAACATTTGACTCCTGCCCCTTCTTCCTGAACTGTGTCAGAAAGGAAAGAAAAGAAAGAAAAAGAATCCAACATCTGTTTTCACACCGTGGCTGGGAACTCATTCCTAAAGCATTTTTCATGCTTGACCAAAACAGCATTTCATCGGGAGTAACAGGATCCGTCCCTCGCTCTCTGCGCTTCGCTGATAAGACAGTAACTAATGTGCTGATGCGAATTTCCAGGAACCCAGGCTGCTCAGAGGCTGCTCAGCCAATGCTGCTGCATTCAGAGGCGGGTGCCAGAGTCCGGCAGGGAAGGCCTTCCCATCCTAGCAAGCCAGCCAAGTCTCTGCTCTGGGGGCTTCCTCCCCACCCCCCACCCCCAGGGCTTCTTTATGAATCAGGCTTGATTGCTCTGTTCTTCCAGCCTTCTAAGGAACAGCTCTGCCCAGCTACCTGGTCCCCACATGGGGAAAGCCGAGCCAAGCCTCAGTCCTGCTAACAGCTCAAAGCCAGCTTTTCCACCCACTCCCATCCTGGGTCCCTATAATAACTAAAGCTCAGAGAATACATCCTGGGCAGTGATCTGTCACTTGCTATAGGAATCATCTAGATAAACCTCTAAACAAACTTTACATTTTATGTCATGACCTTTATAGTACCTTCTTTTACAGATGTAGATCCTAAGTCTACACCTAAAACCACACATATCCACGACTGAATGATTGAATCCCAGACTTCTGGTCCTAAATGTATTCAAAATCCAGCAGCAACCTTTAAACATTTTGCTCTTAGTGTCTCTTTAGAGTCTTCAAAATCATTGAAGACTCCAAAAATGTTTTGTTTATTTTGGTTCTGTCTGTTGCCTCATTAGAAAGCAAAACAGAAGATTTTAATAAACAGATTTTCGAACTCAAGAACACATAGCCATGTGTTCCATTGGCTATTAAAGTGTGGTAACATCACACACTGAGCAGCCTCCAGAAATGAGAGTGTGCCTTCTGTGGTTAGAGGGATAAACAAGTGAGTTATGATATTGGTGACAATGTCCTAGAAATATATAATAAGTAAACAAGCTTACAAATACAAACCGCAATATACGTATATTATTACTGACAACATTTAATTAGAAACTGACAGCAACATAATTGGCTGAACAGGCTTATCAGTGGTTTGTCAGTGACAGACTTAGCTCCATGATTAAGTATAGGCCAGTCCAAGGAAATTCTTAATTCAAACTATGTATTTTTTTCTTTTTTTTTTCTTTTCGACTCAGAATAGCGTATAAGCAAACTATGTATTTTTAAAAATGTTTTATTACATCGTTTTTAAGGTGTGTGCACCTGCCATGGCTCGTGAGTAGAAGTCAAAGGACAATCTGCAGAAGTCGTTTCTTTCCTTTCCACTATTTGGGTCCCACAAATCGAACTCAGGTTGTCAGGCATGACAACACACCACTTTTCCCTCTAAGCTGTCTCACCGACTCCAAGCTATTTGTTTTTAAAGATTGTGCAGTTTTGATCCATTCTTTGAATGAATCACAGATGCAAAGAACATTTCTTCAAGATGAAGACCTTGAGGACTTAGAGCTTGTTTTACTCTTCTCATGGGTCATCTCAATAGTGAACCTTCCTGAAGACCCACTAGTGTGTTTAGTGGAAGACTCAGCTCCAGGGCCTTGTCCTAGCTTAGCTGGGGATTCACAGAGACCTTTTGACCAAGTGTCTTTGGTTTTCCTAGCTGTGAAATGGGCAGGCAAGTGCTAAGGGGCTTCAACTATCCTGGTATTTTTCAAAGGCTGAGAGGTACAGAGCAGTATGGGACTCTAATGCATGAAGACTTTAGAACTCATGGCTTAAAAGAGTAATTTAGGCCTCATATGGTGGCACATGTCTTTAATCCCAGTACTTGGGAAGCTGAAGCAGAAGAATCTCTTTGACTTCATGACCAGCCAGGTCTACATAGCGAGTTCCAGGATAGCTGGAGCTACAGAGAGACCCTGTCTCAAAAAGACCCCCCAAAAAAGAGTAATTTGGGGCAATAGATCCTAGCACAAATAACAAAAGGTATGAACTTGGGGGAGGGGGGGACTGCGGGAAGGAGCCAAGGGAGAAGCAGGTACAATGATGATTAAGACTGACTGAAAAAAATATATATGAAATCCATGAAAAATTCAATAAAGAAATCACTGTGTAAAGAGGGTGATCAGTTTTCAACCCATCCGGTTCTTTGGATTACAGGTCATGATCCATTTCTCGCACCTATGCTAGCCTGTCTTCAACTGTTGTCTAGTACTCACACCTATGCTTGCCTGGCTTCGACTGTTCTCTAATACTCACACCTATGCTAGCCTGGCTTCAACTGTTCTCTAGTACTCACACCTATGCTAGCCTGGCTTCAACTGCTCTCTAGTACTCACACCTATGCTTGCCTGGCTTCAACTGTTCTCTAGTACTCACACCTATGCTAGCCTGGCTTCAACTGTTCTCTAAAACTCACACCTATGCTTGCCTGGCTTCGACTGCTCTCTAGTACTCACACCTATGCTTGCCTGGCTTCGACTGTTCTCTAGTACTCACACCCATGCTTGCCTGGCTTCAACTGTTCTCTAGTACTCACTGTTTTCCTCTGTTACTGAAAATGTATCTTATGGTCAAGTCTCCACAGACATGAGCGCTGAGCTAAAACTCTGTGTCATGAAGTGAGCTTTCTGAACTTTTCACTCTGTTGTTTGTTTTGGGTGCCTGAGGTGGAACCCTGCCTCTCACACATCAGGCAATCACTCTACCACTGGGCTCTGTCCCTAGCCCTTAACTTTTACTTTACAAAGAAAATCTTTTTTGTTGTTGTTTTTAGTCATTGTAGTGACTTAAAGATTTTTTTGTAAATAAGTGGAATGTTATAGAAGTTAATCACTAAATAACCTAATGGACATCATAGTAGACACAGTTAGGGCAATAATCCTGCTATGTCACCAAGTCGGAGGACTCTGTGTGTTGATATTTAAACTTACTCTTCTTGCCACTGATGGCTTAGCCAGACCCCCATTTTGAATGCTGTGACTGGTCCCATCAAGTGTCTTACTGTCCTCTACTGTTCTGGCTCTCCATGGGCAGAAGTTGCATTAAACAGGCCCTGAGTATGAGTTAGAAAAGTCCAGGTTACTAGCCTGGTGTGGTGGCACATGCCTTTAATCCCAGCACCTGGGAGGCAGAGGCAGGTGGATCTTTGTGAGTTCAAGGCCAGCCTGGTCTACAGAGTGAGTTCCAGGACAGCTGGGACTACAGGGAGACCCTGTCTCAAAAAAGACCCAAAAAAAAAAAAACCAAGAAAAGTGCAGGTACTTGGACTTTTAGCCCCACCCCCAGAACAACAGGTATGGTCTCCAAGCCTAATCCTCATGGCCTCAAGGAGTGAGCTCCAGCTGTGGTTTCAGCTGAATGCAGAAGAGCCTTTAGCATGAGTTCTGGGGGTGTAGGCATCTAGAAGGCACTTCCTTGTGCATAAGTTCAGAAAGCCTCCCTGCACACCTCCAATTTAGCTGTCATTTCTGATTTTATTTTCCAACCGAGGACATAAAGGCCAGAAAGCTGAACTGACTTAAGATGTCACTCACTTAGAAAAGAAGCAAAGGAAGAGTCTAGTATTCCTAGTTTGTCATAGAGATCATTGATCTAATGATGCTAAGAGGACCTGGAGGGAAACCAGGAAGATGAACCCAGGTATTTTTTCTTATTTTTATTTTTAATTTTTTTTTTATTTATTTGTATTTGTATCAATGTACTGTCTGCATGCAGGTCTGTGCACCCGTGTCGTGCAATGCCGCGGAGGTCAGAAGAGGGTGCCGGATTCCCCTGGAACTGGAGTTCTCCTGGAATTGGAGTTTCAGATGGTTCTTGGCTGCCATGTGGCTAGAGAGATGGCCTAGCGGTTAAGAGCACCAACTGCTCTTGCAGAGGATCCGGGTTCGATCCCCAGAACCCAGGTATTTTTACGGCAATAAAGTGTCCCATTGGACCAACGCACTGTAATAATCCCTCACATGGAAGACAAACCATCTGATCCATGAATAACCTGTGACTAAAACCTATGTGTGTACCTGTGTTTATAAAATAAACTTCTAAAATTCTACCATTATGTCAAAAACCATTAGAGAGACATTTAAGGCCTTTGATATATGTTGAGTTGACATTTATTGCCAAAATGCTCTTCAGAAATATCAAACCAATCAACTCAGACATTCCCAGTCCAGATTACAGTGTCTGTTCTCTCACACTTTTCTTAATTCTAAGTACTTTCATTGGTTTTTTTTTTTTTTTTTGAAGTGGGGGTAGGGAGGGTGAGTTAGTCTCAGGTAGTCCAGCCAGGCTGGCTTTTGACGTCACTACATGGTAAAGGATTACATTGAATCCTCCTGTCTCTACCTCATGTTCCACCACACCTGATTAAATATTTTATTGTTTTTAAAATGGACTGTCTTTCCATGGGTACCAGACCATGTGGCCAACATAATTCATGTGGGAAGAAGCCTCTGTTGATGAGATGTGAATGAGAGACAGTTCTCATAGGCCAAAGGTCTATGAAGCCTAACATCTCTCAGCCCTCTGCATGGCCTCCCACAGTTTCACTGTTGTCATAAGCCACCCCAAGATCAGGTCAGGCAGGAGAGAACATGCTGGCATCCCATGGGCACCCTGTGTTGGCCACGCAGTGAAAGCTGATGGATACACACGTATGAACCACGTGTTTCCAATGTGGACATCTGTCCAGTATGGCAAATCTACCACGCCATCACATGCATTGAGCCTCTAAATACAGAAGCTCCAAATTCACAGTCCCTCTCAATAAAAAAAAAAAATCATTCCATTCCTGTAATCTTAGACTCAGAGGGGCAGAAGAATCTTGAGTTTGAGATGAGTTTGGGCTGGAAAGTGAATTCTAAGCCATCCTGGGATGCGTAGTGAGGCTCTGTCTCAGAGATCAAGAGAGAAAGAAGGAAGGAAGCGCAGGGGTTGGCGGCGGGACAGGGGGAGGGGGGAGGGAAGGAAAGGGAAGGACGGAAAACGGACGGACGGAAGGAGGACGGACGGACAGGAAGGAAGACAAGAGCAGAGATGTTTGGAAAGGAGGAATAAAAGGGAGGGGGGAGGGAAGAAGGAAGGAAGGAAGGAAGAGAGAAGGACGGAAGGAAGGACTGAAGGAAAGGAAAGGAGGAAGGGGGCGGACGAGGAGAGAGAGGGAGAGGAGGGATTGTGAGGGACGGAAAAAATTGGGGGAGGGAGGAAAGGAAGGACGGAAAGGAAGGAACGAAGGAAAGGCAGGAAGGAAGGAAGGGCATGCGAGTGTATTGTAGGAGGATGACAAAGGGGGGAGGGAGGGAAGGAAGGAAGGAAGGAAGGAAGGAAGGAAGGAAGGAAGGAAGGAAGAAGGTCATCCTATTAAAAACAAAGAGTTACCTTATAACAGAGGGGTATTGCTCCTACACCATAGGCTAGCAGAGTAAAAGCCCTATGCCAGAAATGGACTCCCTCTTTTGAAGTTGTTGACTGGGGGTCCAATAGGCCCTCAAACAATACTGGCCATTGGCCCTGCCCCTGGTTACCCACAAGACCTTCATGGTAAGACCTGTTGCTGAAGACACTACATATATTAGCTGTAGAACAAACAAGGGAAAATCAAGCTGGCACCAGCTTCGAAGCCTCATTTCTTCTGGCAGCTATCACATGCTCCACACGCTCCCTGAAGAGAAAATTAATCATCAGGCTTACCCAGTTGTAAATCCTGCCAGCTACCATAACAACTGGCCTGGCAAGATCTGTCCACTGGTGCGATAGTGGCATGAATACTACAGGAGAAACCAACTACTTCTAATTGGATTTAAGTTCCCCTTCAAACGATAGAGGCCATACTCTTCCTCAGAATCTGCAGCTAGACAGATCACAGGCCACAGGGGAGAGCTGAATACTATTTGTCTGCTAAAAAGTATAGCATTAAACTGACTTCTGATGACTTACTGTTTTTTTTTAATTTTTTAAAATTTATTATTATTTATTATATATATTGTACAAGATTATGTTACTAATCAAATCTAGACCCATGTCCCCCTCCATACCCCTCCGCCCCAACCAGAGCTCATACATTCTGCTGAACATGTTTTTCATCTTTTTCTCAGTCTTTCTCAAAATTCTCGTTGTAGAAGTTGACTGCTTTTAGCAGAAGTTCACTGTTTCAATCAGTTCTTTGATGTAGTCTTTTCTGTTGTTGCTGTTGTTGTTCTTTCCAATATGCATCACTCCCAACTACTTGGACAAAAGCTCAAGGGGCTGTGCACAAGAAATACTTACAACTAGGTAAGTATCCCTCGTCTATACATAAGGGATACCATTTGTCATTCATTTTTCTGGGACTGTGTTACTTCACTCAGCATGATATCTTCTAGCTCCATCCATTTACCTGCAAAGTTCATGATGTCATCTTTCTTTACTGCTGCATAGAACTCCATTGTGTAGATGTACCACATTTTCTCTATCCACCTGAATGACTTATTGTTATACCCACAGATTAATGCATGTTCCAGCGTTCAGAAGAGAAGCTTCATTATACGGCAGATGCTGATTGACACAGAGACTCACAACTGGCCGACAAGCAGAGAATAAGAGGCTGCAGAGTGCTTATCTCTGAATAGGAACACCTATATAAACTTCTGGCTTCCATGGCTCAGGAATCACTGTGGAAGAAGGGGGTGGAAGGATTGTAAGAGGCAGAGGTGATGGATGATGCAGGGAACCAAAGTTATCTACACAGATGCTCATTTACTCATATGAGTTCACAGAGATGGTAACAGCATGCACAAGTCCCACCCAACCTCAAGCCGGACAAAAATCCCAGCACAGCCTGGGAAAGTGGGGAAGTGGGTAAGAAGCCCCAACCCTGCCTGAGGAAGTGTGGGCAGTCAGTGGCTGCAGGGTGAGGGAGAGTCAGTATTGTTTAAGGGTGAGACTCTTGATAGGTTGGCCAGGGTCCAGTGGATGAATCCACATTAGAGGGCATTTGGGGACGCAAACCTGACTCTAACCTCTCTCTCTCCCTACCCCCCCGTCTCTCTCTATATATATATATGTGTGTGTGTGTGTGTCTGTGTGTGTCTGTGTGTGTGTGTGTGTACTTGATGGGGATGGTAAGGGGTAAATGAAGATTTGAGGAAGGGATCCAAATACTATCAAAATACACTGAATGAAATTTGCAAAAATTCCATTAAAAAGAGTCAAAAAACCATAAACGAATAAAATGAATTTTGGAAATTAAAAATATATCCTTAAAGACAGAGGAAGTAGCTGGTCAAATTGGAGTGGAGTTGGGAGAAAGCAATCAGACGACATTCTTTTAAAACCAAGAACTCAATAACTTTATTTCCTGGGTTTCCAATTCTGGGCCCACGGAAAATCCCACCATTGTCTTAAGGAAGTAGCTCAACCTTTTTTGGTTGACATTTTCCGATTAACAACAACAGCAAAAAGGTGGGACTGGAGAGGGGACTGCAGAGGAGGGGACTCAGCAGTTAAGAGCTCATACGCCTCTTGCAGAGGATTCAAACTCCAATTCCCAGAATGCACTTCTGGAGGCTCACAGCCACATTTGACTCCAGCTCCAGAGGATGCCATGTCCTCTTCTGGATTCTGTAGACACATACCCTCCCTCATACACATCATTAAAAAATAAAAATAAAGTTAGAAGGAGGTTAGCGACACTCAACACAGGATATACTAGACATAATGCGGTACCAGCCTATGGTAAGCACTCAGCGAGCGCCGGCTCTCCTTGAGGCCTTTCTCTGTGGGAGCGAGGCCTTACAGAATTCTCAAGAAGCCCCGGGAGCTTAAAAGTGCCCTAATGATGGGGTTAGAGACATGGCTCAGCAATTAAGATTATAGAGGGGATCCAGGTTTGATTCTCAGCACCCACATGGTGGCCAACAACCATCCACAACTCCAGTTCCAGGGAATCCATGTCCTCTTCTGACCGCTGAGGGCATTTCAAAACTAAAATGCACTTACATACATGCAGGCAATCCTCTCATACACACAAAAGTAATTTTAAAAAGACTCCCTAATGATAGGAAAGTCAGAGGCAAAGTGAGGTTGGGTGAGAAGAGTCTTCTGAGCCCGCCAGCCACTCTGACTACAAGCCTGGGGAAAAGGAGAACACGATACAGAGGCCACGGCCTCCCTTCAGCTCCCTGGCTAGGAAGGTTCTGGTCTTTTCCCCACATTAGAAGCCTCTTGTTCCCAGTGACCCTCATTACCAGTGAGATGGAAGAGAGACAGGAGGAGGCCTGAAAGCAAGAAATGGGCCCTGCATCAGCCCCAGCCCTGCATCAGCCTCCTGCTGTGTGAGCTATGGCCTCTGGCTCCTGCACAAGTCAGCCGCATCTCCCACCTTCAGGTACCTCATCTCAAAGATGGGTACAATAGTGACCCACCCCTCAGAATGAACACTGGATGTTACGGAGAGTGTTCATTACCCTGCCTGTCACTTATCAAGCATAATAAAGTTTGTATTCTTGTTTGGTTTTCAGCATTATTTCAGAGCTTTGTAGGTTTCTGCCTCTATTTTCTGTCCTTCATCTATTGGATAGAATCCTACGTGGTAGTTTGAATGCAGTTAATACTGTTAAGCACCCAGGGTATGGCTGTGGTCATTTCCACTTATCAGACCACTCTGACCCCCAGTTTCCTCCTCTAACACAAGAGGCTCCAACACTGAAAGATTATTGAGATTATTCCAGGATAGAAAGGGCAGAAAGTGGCCGGGCCTGGCAGCTTGGCAAACAGGAGAGCTTGAGAAATGGGAATTCCCTTTCTTTTTCTACTTCTTCCCTGGGAAAATATAGAAATGGAGGTTAAGGCCCTCTAGGGCTTCTCGGATCACCTGACCAGAGGGCTGGAGCTAAGAGCAGGAAGAGGGTGGTATGGTGTGGGCAGAAACAGCCCTCGTTTTACCCTATGACTCCAGTAGTTTTGAAAAACATTGCCTATCTGCTGGGCTGTCCTGCCTAACCAGCCCACCACAGCCCTTCCCAGAACAATGGCAGGATATGGGCGTGTGCTTACCAGCAGTGGATGCAGGCCTTTGAGCCAGATTAGGCCGAAGAGGCCTTGTTCCCAGCACACAGAGGACCAGCAGCCTCAGCTTCACAAGCAGGAAGCTCTTGAGACATCCCTAGAAGGTGCATCTACCCAAAAGGTAAGCCCAAGGGAGTTTATAGCCCTTAGAGATGAGATGAGAAGAAAGGGGAGTACTCCTGGCTGTGTGGATCATTCACGTGAGGAGCCTGAAACTATGAACAGGAGGTAGCTGTTCTAGTTAGCTTTCTGATGCTTGATAAACATCGTGGCCAAACAGCAACTTAGGAAAGAAGTTTGTGGTGCATCATCTAGAGAACGCGAGGCAGGAACACGGAGGTAGGTACTGAAGGAGGAGCCCTGGATGCTTGCTGCCTACTGGCTTGCTCCCTTCACTCATGCTCTGCCAGCGTTCCTACATAACCCATCATGCAACTCACTCTCCCTGACTCATGCTCCGCCAGCATTCCTACATAACCCATCATGCAACTCACCCTCCCTGACTCATGCTCCGCCAGTGTTCCTACATAACCCATCATGCATCTCACCCTCCCTGACTCGGGTCTCCTTTTTACTTGTGTTTGCTGGGACCTCCTCTAAATAAACTGCCTAAACTCAAATAACAGCTTTCCACTTATATGGATAAGGTTCTTGGAACACAGGCCAGAAGGGATAAAGATGTAAGCAAGGTCCCTATGGTTCCATAAGCACTGCCATCCCTCTAAGAACAAAGACTAACAAGAACCAGTCAGGCAGCATGGAACAAGGGAGGCCAAGTTACACAACTTCAAGATTCATAGAGAGAATTCGTTTGAGGGCTGGGATGTAGCTCAGTTGGTAAAATGTTTCTCTAGCACACACAAAGCATTGGGTTCAATCCCTAGCACCCCACAAAACCAGTATACTAAAGCCAGCCCATAATCCCAGCTTAAAGATTACAAGGTCATCCTCTAGGGAGTTGGAGGCCAGCCTCCTGTCTCAAGAAACAGACAAAAAAAATCTAACTTCTTTATCTTCATGTTCTAGGTAGAGAAGTTTAGTCTCAGAGATATACACTTAGCAAGGCTGCATGGTGGTATCTGGCCTGCCTAAGTCCAAGCCCCTCTTCTCCCCTATACCAAACCTGTCTCTAAAATTCTACTAGGCTTGCTTTCTAGTGTCTGACATGCAGTGGAGGGGGATATCAGGTGGGACAACTCTTCCCCTCAAATTCCACTTCCCTTGGTAGCTGATTAGGCTGCCAGCTTCAAACCAATCACAACTGCACCTTCATAACTCTGAACATGAATTAGATTCTCCTAGAAGCAGAAACTTGGATGACCTACCTAGGGGGAATCTATATTTGTTGTATGTATTGTTTTATAACAATGCCTCACAAAATTGGCAGTTTAAGGCAACACACATTTATCTCCCAGTTTCTAGGAGTCTAGATATGTCTTGGCTCTGCTTAGGGTCCCACAAGGCTGCAATCAAGGTGTCAGATAGGCTGTACTGGTGTCGGACTCATCTGGAGAAGAAGATGCTTCCAAGCTCATTCTACTTGCTGGCAGGCCCAATTCATTACAGATGTGTGACTGGGGACCCTGGCTTAGGTTGTCTCCCACAGTTTCCTGACATGTGGCCCTCTCCTCAGGTACTTCACAATGTATCAATTTGCTTTTTCAAAGCCAGCAAGAGAATCTCTGTCTCCATGCCACTAAGATAGTCATTCATAACACAACATAACCATAAGAGTGATATCCGGGCCGGGCGTGGTGGCGCACGCCTTTAATCCTAGCACTCAGGAGGCAGAGGCAGGCAGATCTTTGTGAGTTCAAGGCCAGCCTGGTCTACAGAGTGAGTTCCAGGACAGCTGGGACTACAGGGAGACCCTGCCTCGAAAAGACCAAAAGAAAAAAAGAGTGATATCCATCACTTTTTAAATTACAGTTGCAGCCGGGCGTGGTGGCGCACGCCTTTAGTCCTAGCACTTGGGAGGCAGAGGCAGGCGGATCTTTGTAAGTTCAAGGCCAGCCTGGTCTACAGAGTGAGTTCCAGGACAGCTGGGGCTACAGGGAGACCCTGTCTCGAAAAAGACAAAAAAAAAAAATTACAGTTGCTTATTTATTGGGAGGTTGGGGGGGGCATGTGTGGAGGTCAGAAGACAACTTGCAGGAATTGCTCTCTCCTTCTGTCATGTGGGTCACAGAGATTGAACTCGGGTCATCAGGCTTGGCAGCCAGCACCTGCCGAGCTACCTGGACAGCCTGACATCTATTCCTTTTGACATATGGATAGAGCTGTTAGTTGTATTACCATCACCATCACCATTTAATATTAATTAACATTAGTTGTTGTGATTTTTATTACCTTTCTGTTGCTGTGATAAATTTAAAAAATTATAACCAAGGTAACTTATAGAAGAACGTTCCAGAGGCATAAGAGTCCATCACAGAGGGGAAGAAGCAGCAGGAAACACCCATAACAAAAAGATGAACACTCCCTCTTCAAGTAGGTACCGGAAGCAAAGAAAGAGAGATACTGGAAATGGAACAAGACTATGAACTCTCAAACCCCGCCCCTTCTGATGGCCTTCTTCCAGCAAGGCTGAACCTTGTAGAGATTCCATGCCCCTGCCCAAAACAGCGCCCCCTACTGACCAAGTTCTCAAACACTTGATCCTATAGCGGACACTTCATAATCACCACATAATTGTTACAAATTTGATAACCTAGCCGGGTGTGGTGGTGCACGCCTTTAATCCTAGCACTCGGGAGGCAGAGGCCAGAGGATCTTTGTGAGTTCAAGGCCAGCCTGGTCTACAGAGCGAGTTCCAGAACAGCTGGGGTCACAGGGAGACCCTGTCTTGAAAAGACAAAAAAAAAAAAATTTGATATCCTGAAATATGACATTAATATAGAAACCTTGCTTAGCTATCAATATGTACTGAATAAAATCCTTTAGCCTAACACCCATGCCCTCTTCTATTCCTTTATCATTGTCCTGGCTCTTTCCAGTCAGGCTGAACACATCTCTTTCCAACACATTAGCCTGCCCTTTGCTTTCTGCTCAGTCAAGTTCATGCTTAGTCATGTCCGCATACATATCTTTGTGTGTGTGTGTGGGTGTGTGTGTGTGTGTGTATGCAAGTCAGAGTGTAAAGGTCAAAGGATAGATGTCAGTCCTTACCCTCTACCTTGTTTTGAGGCAAGGTTTCCTTCTTGATTGCAGATGCTTTCACCAGGCTTAGCTGCTCCAGTTACTGGATTCCCACCTTCACCGGCATCTGCTAATAAGAACACTGGGATTACAGATGTGCACAGCTGCACTCGGCATTGCACAGGTTCTGGAATTTGAGCACAGGACCTCTATGTGTACATGGAAAATGCTTCAACCAAACCACGGAGTCAGGAGTCACCCCCTGCCCCCCCCCCCGCCAACACCCCTGCACGAAAGTCTTTGCAAACCCATTGGTAAGATGACCTCGACTCTCTCAGAGCTGGCTCAGTCTTTGCTCTCTTGCTGAGCCCATAACTCTCTGTGTCATCCTTCTTAGTGCTGTTGATGACACTGGATTGCACAATGCCATCATGCAATGAGTTTGACTCCCATCTCAAAGTTCCAGGGCTTTGCACAGATTAAATCTTAATAAACTATGATGAATGAACACATAACCAATCTCATTAACAGCAACTTTGTCATTTATGTCCCAACAGGATTTGCAAAATATACTGTGCTGATATGGACAAGTCCAGAGTGAAGAGCTAGAGCCAACCAGCTGCATGACCCGGGCAAGCCCAGTGCAGTTTGGAACTCAATGTCCTCTTCTTGTTAACGCACAGGCGGCTCTGGAAAGAAGTGGAAGCTCGGCCCCGAGGAAGAGCCCACGGCTCCTCACTTCCTGTCCTCACTCCTGCTATTCTCGGCGGCACCCTTCCTCCAAAGCCTGCTTCCATATTTTCAGGTCTTTGAATGTTGCAGCCAGAACCACTGCTGTGTTTCTGAAAGCAGAACCAAAACAAGCCACGGGCCACCACTCCTCACGGACTTCCTGCTCACTGGGCTGTAATCCCGCCTCCCGCTCTTCACGAGCCCCAGGCTCCACACTTGCCACATGCAGCAAGCAGACCCAACCACTGCACCTGCACCTCCCCCGTGCCTCCCCCTCTCTCCTGCCTCTTCCAGACAGCTCCCAAAGCCTCTGCCAATTCTTGACAAGGTCCTCCCTACCAGTCCTCCTGGGTACGCTACTTCCCCATGAGATTTCTGTGTGTCCCTTCTCCCTTTCGTTCTGGGGGAAGCCCATTCCAAAAGCAGTTGTGACTCTCTTGCGTTAAGGGCCAGGATTAAAAATAAGTAGTAGTTACCATTTCTGTCCTGAAGTTCCTTAGACAGGAAGGAGCCACAGAGGCTAAATGTCCTGACCAAGCTAAGAGCCTGCCCAAAGTGGCCAGGCCAGCCATGTATAGGAAAGGTGGCCAGGAAAAACCAAGGCCCATCAAAAGTGCTTTAGAATGAGCTTCAAAGGCTTGGAGATGTAGCTCGGTTGATAGCACATACAAAGCCCCGGGTTCAATCCCTTGTGGAAATTAGGCATGGTGGTGCAGTCCTCTAATCTCAGCACTTGGGAACTAGAAGCAGGAAGATCAGACTATAAAGCAAGGGCCTCAATGTGGCATGACCGCGCATATCAAATGAGAGTCTACTAAGTGACCGGCTTAGCATGTAAGCCATGGAAGTCTCCTTAGCATGTAAGCCATGGAAGTCTCCTTAGCATGTAAGCCATGGAAGTCTCCCTTTAAAGCTGTTGTCACTGCCTTCCTTGGTGGCGAAGCCCTGAGGGCTATCAGGCTCCATTGCTGCCCTACCTGGAACTCTTTCGAACCTGCAGGGCACTGCCATCAAAGACGGAGGCCTCATTGCATGCCGGCTGCCAGTCCAGCTGGGGTAGTGGTAAATGGCTCTGAGCCAGCGTCCTCGGCAACTTCAGGAGCTGCTGAGATGTGGTGCCTTTGATATTATGCCAAAGAAAGATATGCTGCAATTACCTAAATTATTCAGGGCCCCTACAACATGCAGAGAACTAAAACAGGTTGCACAAAAAGTGTTTTAAATTTCCTGCCCATCGCGACTCATCATGCCAACAGATATCATTGGCCTGTGGAATCTCACACGTCAGTACATTTGTACATGCGTTAGTCAACTTAGAATTCCCTTCTCTCCTCTCTGTGAGTGTCTAGAAAATCCTCTTTCTTTCCTCAAAGCCCCATGACCCCTTTCACTATGAAGCCAGAGCTGAGAACTCTTTCCACATAGCATTTATGACTCTGCCCTGATCACCTCTGAGTGTCCCCAAAACCCCAACAAAACCTGGAGGGTCACCTGAATAGCAGGACTGGGCTTTACACATTTTCATGCCTGGAGATGACTCGATGACTGTCACGAAAGTGCTCCCAATAGCTGACTATTAAACTCCCTTTATACAATAAAGTGTGTGTAGTTACAATATAAAATAGTACATTTATAAAACCTATGGGGTCAGGGAAGAGCCCATCTTTAATATTTGAAGACTTTCAGAATTTTGGCTGTACAGCTAAATAGCCGTGACACTGGTTTATGAGTTTCCTTTCCTCACTTCTGTCTCTTCAGTTTCCACCTTGCAAGATGGAATAGCGAGAGTGTCCGCGTAGACACATGCACTCCCACTCACAACATCTGCCAGGTTTCCACTGATGGAGGTACATGAAATGACATAACAGTGACAGTCTACATCAGAGCAGAGTCACTAATTATCACCTTGGTTGACAACCTCCGTATCTCTATCCAGACCCATGTCAGGAACAACGACCTCAGCAGAGGAGGGCAGGAAAGAAGAAGCTTGCTTCCTTCCTATGGTGAGAAGAGAAGAAGCCTCCCAGAGAGACGAAGCCTGCACACAGACCTCCCCAGGAGGAGTCCACAGTGACACAGAAAGGAGACTCTGCACTTTGGCTGGAATACACAGACCACCTGGCTCCTTATTCGGATTCTGGCTGTCACACCGCCTTCTAAGAGGCAAGCTGCGATCCTCACCCTGGATTTATTTCCCTAGAGCAGGAGCAAGCATTTCAGCTTGGAACCTTTCTCCTGTTATTCCAACAATTTGTGCCATGAGCTCAGTTACAGGTAAGATGACAGGCTTATGAGAGAGCCACAACATCGCAAATCTCAGCAGCTTGAAGTCACCAAAGCATCTTGCTCACAGACCTGGGCTTGTGGATCTGAAGACTCACTGGGTTAGCTGGTCCCCACCCTTATGGCTCAGAATGTCAACCTCGTATTAGCAGCTTTGCTAAGGTGGGACAGACACCAGAGCCTCACAGCAACAGCTATGTGCTCCACATGGATATCTGTGCATGTCTGCTTTGTCTGTGTATCTTCTGGGACTAGAAGCTTCTTCATAAATACAGCCATGTCTTCTTTTGTCATTGTTTTAAGCTGGCTTCAGAAGAAACATTTAATAAATATTTTGAGGGTCTGGGGAGATAGCTCAGTGCATAAAGTGTTTGCTGTACAAGCTTAAGAATGTGAGATCAAATCCCCATCATCTACATGAAGCTGGACAAGGTAGCATGCATCTGTAACCCCAGTGCTCCTACAATGAGATGAAAGGTAGAGACAGATCAACTAGCCCGGCACACACAGCAACAAACAGTAAGTTACCCTCTCTCAAACAAGGCAGAAGTAGAGATCAATGCTTGAGGGTGTCTGTCTTTTGATCTCCAAAGGCATACAATGTCACGCACACCCAATCACCATTCACACACATGAACATGCTGGTGCATGCATGATACACACATATGCATGCATGTTTTACAAATTCACACACAAGTACAGAAAGAGAGAAAAAAGAAGGCAGGAAAGAAGGAAGGAAGGAAGGAAGGAAGGAAGGAAGGAAGGAAGGAAGGAAGGAAGGAAGGAAGGAAGGAAGGGCCAATTTATCATTCTTCTACTCTTCAGCAAGTACCCTGATTTGGAATCACCGTAATTAGCACCAACCCCTTGGCTGCATGATAAGGATACAACTGAAACAGAGGCTGACTTCACTCTTTGTGAGCTTGAGTTCTAAAGGACGATGGAGATATGCAAAGAAAAGCTAATTGGCCCAGTTCAACCCAGCTTGGCAAGGGCCATCACTGAAACCCAGGAATCCTGCCATAGGAGCAAGTCCACAGAACACTGACCCCCCCACGCCCAAGAAATCTTGGAAGGATTTGATCAGGGAGCTACTTGAGGTGGCTCTTAGAAGATGGGACTTACCAGGCATAAGGAAGAGATGAGGGCTATGTCATGTATGAAGACATGGATGTTAGAATAGACCTTATTTGTTCGGGGAGGGAGATCTTCCTTTTGCATTTACTGCAAAGTTGTATGTTAGTTGGGAGGAGTAAGAGTTGGGATGGAAAGAAAATCCAGGCTGTCTAATAGAGGACTTCCTTCTGTCTCTAGGTAGGCCCAGGAGCAGGGAGCTCATCAGGGAGACTGGGAAGGAATATTCCTAACAGCCTTCCTCTCTGTAGTCAGAAGCAAGAAGGCCTCCTGGCGAGGTGAGGCCCTTCACACAGACCCCAGCCTAGAGGAGTTCACAGTTCCACAGAAAGAGAATTCCCCAGGGGTCTGCTTTAGGGAATTTAGGTTTTATCCCCTATATGTTTAGCATGAGGGAAGTGGAGAAGTCAAGTATTAAGATCTTCGACATGACCCAGCTATTAAAGAACAGATTGGCCAGGCACACCTAGAGCCTTGGACCAATTAGAATACTTCTGACTGAGCCTCCTCCATGTCTTGTAAAGATGCCTTTGGCCCTGGTTCAACCATAGAAACCTCCTCTGTTGTTTACACATGTGTCTTTAGTGCATACATGTGGATGCATGTGCATATCACAGGGTCTTTAAAGCATGTATGTAAAACCTCCACAAGGATTGTATCCAATAGGTAGAACTAATCTTACTGCTGTGGTTTGAATGTGTCCCCTAAAAGTTCACAAGTTGCAAATGCAATCCCCCAATTCATATGTTGATATTATTTGGAGATAGGGCTTTGGGGAAGGAGTTAGTAGCAGATGAGGTCATGGGAGAGGAATTACATACTGAGGTTAGCAGCTCTCAGTGAAGAGAAAGAAAGACCATGTTATATATGACACAGCACCAGAGTCCTCACTAGACATCAGTACCATACTCTGGGCCTTTGTAGCCTCCAGAACCATGCATTAAATAAACCTGCTGATTTGGGGGTTGGTTTGATTTAGTTGTTTTAAGACAGTCTCATGTAACTAGGTTGGCCTCTGACTCACTGTACAACAGAAGATGGTCCTCCTGCCTGCACATCCCAAGTACTGGGATGACAGGTACATGCCACTATATCTAGCTAGTCTATTGTTTATAATGTATCCAGTCAGTCAGTCAGTGGTATTCTCTTATAACAGCAGAATATGAGCTGAGGATCTGCATTTCATATAAGAATCACAGGTAACAATCTTCGCTTTTTCTGCAGAGAGTTAGACATTGAAATTCAAGACTTATAAAACCCAGTGATACTGGGTGTGATGGCCACAACTTTAATCCTAGCACTTGGGAAGCAGGGGCCATTGAATGTCTGTGAGATCAAGGTCAGCCTGGTCTACATAAAGAGTTCTAGGCCAGCTGAGGCTACAGGGAGACCTTGTCTCAAAAACCTCAAAAAAAAAAAACAAATTCATGCACAGGGCCTAGCTTCAGGTTGTTTTGTTTGTTTGGTTGGTTGGTTTTGTTTTTTTTAATTTTTTTGTTTTTTTTTTAGTTTTTTAGTTTTTTTCTTTACCCTGTTTTATTGAGAATTTCATATGTGTATATAATGTGTTTTGATCGAATTCATCTTCTATTTCCTCCCCTGCAATTTTCCCCTGTCCCTTACTACTTCCCCTCTCAACTTCATGTGCTCTCATTTTTTTAACCCACTGAGTCTACTTAGTGTGGACTCTGTGTGCACAGGTCTAAACCTTCTACTGGAGATGGACTTCTCATGTCCCACCCTGAAGAAAACTGACTTTCCTTCCTCTAGTAGTTATCAATATCTCCTTAGCTGAAAGTGGAACTTCATGTCCACCTCATCCCTCCAGACCTGGGGTTTCGTCTGGCTTGATCTTGTACAGGTCTTGTGCATGTGTTCACAATGCTGAGTTTGTATGTGCAACCACTGTGCTCAGCAAACACCATTTCGGTGCAGTCATCCGTCATCTCTGGCTCATATCACCTTCCGTCCCCCTCCTCTGTGACGATTCCTGAGACTTGGGATGAAGGGGGATAATAGACATTCTCATTTAGGGCTGATCATTCCACAGTTTCTTAGTCCATTCACCTTGACTCGTTGTGGGTCTCTGTATTAACTGCCATCTACTGCTAGAGAAAGCTTTGCTGTTAAGGGTTGAGTGATGAACTAATCTATGGCTATGATGATAAGTTATCAGGAGTCAGTTCAATACTGTGTCTGTCCATTTAACAGAATAATAGCAGTAGATTCTCTCCTAGAGTCTCTGTCTTCTCTAGGCACAGATTCTTGACCCCATCCAATCAAAAAAATGGTTGATTACTCCCAAAACATTCATGTCAATATTACCCCAATGAGTACGTCTCACCAGGCTGGGCATTGTTGTAGCTCCCAGGTTCACAGCTGGGGAGAACTAGTGATCACTTCTCCAATAACATCCATAGCCCCTCATAGCACTGTGAAAGCTGCCCCTGGGTGCAGATTTCTTAGATATTGCTGCTTTCTATGTTTTTAATATTTTATGTGTATGGGTGTATTGCCTACATGTGTGTAAGTGCACCTGTGTCATGCAATTCCTGCAGAGGTCAGGAGGCATTGATGATCCCCTGGAACTGGAGTTAAGAATGGTTGTTAGCCACCATGGTGGGGCTGGGATCAAACCCAGGTCCTCTACAAGGGCAATCGGTGCTCTTAACCGCTGAGTACTACATACTAGTTAAGTTAATACCAAAAAATCCTGTCATACCAAGTTTCTGTGGCTGTTCAAAATCTGTGATTCCCCTGGATTGGGGACAATTTGGCATCAAGCGGACACAGCTTTCTGTAGTTTCATAAAAGGAATGCAGCTTTCCACATCAGCCATACTCCTGATGTTTTTTTTTTCCCCTTGTAATTTTACATTCAGTGTGCCGGGTGTCTTTTCCCATCAATTATGAAACACAAACCCTAGAGTCGTAGGGGTCTGAAAGGTGAATTTTCAAGTCCCCTGAGCAGGTTTTTATGACCATGGCCTCCTATTGTCCCAAAATAAACCCAATCAGCAAGCTCTGCTTCGCCTTCTTCCAAATATTCCATGATCCAGAGATGACTCAGGGCCCAAGAATGAAGAAAATACTCAGAATCCCAATTGCTTCCTCTACCTCATCTTCACTGAACCCGGCTTACAAACAGAAACTCTCCAGATGAATCACTGAGTGAAAGCTAGTGCCAACGGCCTTCTCTTTAAACATGAACAAACAGTATAACATTCTTTTTCATGGAAGGAGCACATCTGGGTGGCAGGAACTATTTTTCTGTATTTAGCTTGCATGTCTCAAATGCCTTATTGGCAGGTAGACTGCCCGGGTGTTTCTTTTGTCTTAGCAAATTAGATGCAATTCTCAAGCATGATATGAAAGTGATCCCAAAGCCTAGTTCTAGGAGAGTATAAAGCAACCATCAGTTGTAGTTAATAAAATACGGATTGATATAACCACTCAAAACGGCAACATGACAATATCTACAAACGATGACAATGCTTTATTCTCCAGAAATCTTTCTCCTCGGTGTATATTTGTATAGTAATTTTTCTCAGCATTGTTGAAAAATATCTAATAGAAGCAACGTAATTAAAGAAGGCTTTATCTTGGTTCACAGTGTCAGGGATACAGCCCATCATGGAAGGAGGGGGTAGAAGTTCAAGCAGCTTGGCTCACAGCAGGAGTTTGCAGAGTTCCTTGTTTATATCTTACCAGATCAGGAAGCAGAGAACTTGATGCAGAATCAGAGGTCAATACTACCTTTCGGTCTCCTCTCTCCAGAGACATACTTCCTCCAGCTAGGCCCTCAAAAGAGCATCACCAACTGGAGACTGAGTGTTCTAAACATGTGAGATCACAGGGATATTTCACCTTCAAACCATAATGATACGCAACAGAACTAAAATGTCCCTAGCAGTGCTCTTAACAACAGCCAAGAGTAAAAAGCAACTCAACTGTTTATCAACAGTAAAATAGATAAATAAATATGGCCATACGTCATCATACACTGATAAGAATGATGGTGTGCTATCGCTGGCAACGTCAAAGAAAAATGTCCTAGACGTAACATTAAGCCAAAGAAGCCAACTACACCATAAAGGACACATTGCAAAATTCTATTGAGTAAACTTATCAATCGAATAGAAAGGCCAAAAATATCACTGTTGGAAGGAGCACAGTGACTAGCAAGGGTCACCTGAGTGCTTCTTCATTGATTGATAATGTTCTCTTACACTGTTGTCTAATAAATTATCCCAAACTTGTGAGTTTATCACAACAGCCATTTCATCACCTCTCATGATTCTATGAGTCAGGAGGTCAGAGCTAGGCTAAGCAATTCTTGTGTTTCATGTGGTTTTGAACAAGGACACTCAATGGTCCAAGAAAGCTCTGTTTACAAGCTCTGTGCTCTAACAATTATCAACAGAAGTCAAGGCTCCACTGGAACTACGGACAGGAGTGTCTGTATCTGACCTCCTCAGTAGAGCAGTCTTGGGGCAGTTGAACTCTGGATAGTTCCAGACGATTTCCAAGAAATCGCAGAGAAGCTTCAAGTCTTCTTATTCCCTGGCCCAAGTACCATATCCACTTCATTCTGTTTGGTTAAAGACATCAGGAAAGCCAGTCTAGCTTCAAGGGTAAAGAGAAAGAGATGCCACTTCTCTGAGGAAAAGATGTGTATGTACAGGGAAGCCAGAAATTGTTGGCATCTGTCTTAGAATCATTACCATTACTATGGGTAATGTGGTAGCTTGATTTGGTTATTGTTTATGGGGCTGTGTTCAGTTTGTGACAATCCATTAAGCTACATGATTCTGACATATGTCCTTTTCTTTGTGTATATAATCACAACAGGAAGTTTAAATTGAAACTGAATTGTTAAACAGAGGCCCCTGAACAGACTGGCCTCTTTGGGGCCTCCTATGCCTTAGTGAGTATCCTGGCCTTCTTGGAGTGAATCCCATGTCCCATTCCCGGTTCTGTATTCTTGGGTCCCAGAGATGGGAACCCTCAGGCCCCTTTCCCTGTGAAGGCCTCATTTCAATGAAGAAGTAAGGCAACACCTACCGCACTGGGTTGCTGTGAGGAAGAATGAGACATCTTAAAAGGAAATTTCCAGCAGAACCTGGAGGCTCTGTGAATGAGCTTCATTTCCATACAAACCCTGATCACTGACTCCTCTGCTAACAAGGATTAGTAGTTAAGACCTTATTCTTAGAAGGCCTGACAGGATTCCAACCAGCCCACGGCCTCCCTTTTCCCAGGGGGTCCTTGCCTATGAGCAAAGAAAGGACCAAAGTCTCAGGCACCTGTCACCCTACAGAGAGGGCCTAGAGCAGACATGATGAAAACACTTCTAAAATGAGACCAAAGTCCCCAAGCAGAGTGACAAGTGAATCACCTCAGCTGGTGCTTAGTCACTACTAGGTACTTTCCACGCAGACACATGGAGATGGTTACCAGAGAAAAGTCTGTTGGCCGATCTCACTGCGGCTCAGAGAAAATGTTGTTTTAACCTTTACTTTGCAGGGGGAAAAAACACCATCACTTTCCCTTTTCCTTTCCTTTTCTTTTTGGAAAGAGATTCCTTGGCAAAAGAGCTGAAGTGGTTGTTTTTGTTTACCCTGGAGGAAGTTTCCAGATAGTTCTGAATCCAGGGCCTTGTATTTGTGGCAGGCCCTTCAAGTCTTAAGCACTTAATGTCTAAGTGTGTAAACAACTCCCTCTGACAAGACTGTCACAGGCTCTCCAGCTTGTGGGCCCTCCTGGCAAGCTCTGTGGCAATCAGAGTATCCTCTGAGCTTTTGAGACCCAGAGATACAGAGATGTTGGGTCCAAACCTCTCACTTTGATCTGAACCTGGTAGCTCATATCTGTAATCCCAGCTTTTGAGAGGGTGACACAGGGGGATTGCCACAAGTTCAAGACCAGCCTGGGTCTACATAGTGAGACCTAGGCCTGTCTGGGCTACAGTGTGAGGCTGCTTAAAAAAAAATTAAAATGGCCATCACTTTGGCCTGGGGTTAATAATGGCTGAGCACTTGGGAAGTTACTTCTTCCTTCCCTCTGGCCTGCTTCTTCAATCATCATTTCCCCTACAGCCGTCCTCTATTGAAATTCTCTCTCTTCTACTTCTTTCACATTACCTCAAAATTAGCCCTCGTTCTCTCCCTCTCTGTTATCTGCACCTTCTTTGCCTTGTTTTCAAGCCTCGATTCCATCCCAACCCCATTTGTAGCCATCTCTCTGGCTGGTATAGCCTTGGCATAGAGCTATTGAAAGCCAGCCAAATTCTGGTTAAAAACACTGCGACTCTTGGCCAGACTTTCTCTCCTTACAGATGGGGAGGGTGATGTTTCAGGCATGGGAAGTCTTAACATCCATTTAGGCCCAAGGGAAGAAAAATAGCAACGCCTCAGTGTGTGGCCTTAGGTGGACGGCAAAATGGAGCTCTGGGTATTGACAGAAATAAGTGTGGTGTTTCTGAAAATTGTGAAACATGTGCGGTGTCATCCCAGCAAAAGTGAGTCAGGCCCCAGGCCTCGGCCAAAGCCAGCTGCCTTTGCTTTCTAAATAGAAAGTATACACCCGACCAGCCTGACAGCAGAGTGGCAGTCAGTGAGTGGACAGAGGGCCAGAAGAAGACACATGCAAGTCCAGTCATCACTAGGTTCCTATAGAAATCGACTCTCCCTTCAGGACTTTTATAAAAAGTGTTCTTTTGCCTTTTTTGCCTGTGTCCTGATTCTGAATGTCGTTTGTCCTTCTGTCATTATTTTACCCGTTTCTTTTTTTTTTTAATTTTATTTTTTTTTCTTCTATTACTTTTTTTTTTCATTTTTTAACAATAAGTAATAATTTATGAGTACAAGCATCCTTCATGTAAAACCAATTTGCAAGCAGTTGTGCTCAAACCCACACAGCCCAAGAGTCCCACCATCCAGCTGGGGGGCTTGTATGTTCAATCAAGTTGATCAAATGAGTGTCCAGTCTATTTTGTTGTAGTTTCACCATTCACCCCAATCACAGCCCTTACATTCTATCATACCCCCTCTTCTGCAGATTGTTCCCTAGGCTTAGAAAAGGGGCACGGGTGGACGAGAAGCAAAACAGTCTACTTTCTCTGGAGCTGTCATTTTGGACTCTGGTCAATTCTGGCTGTTTCCTTTCATGGGCTGACAGTTTGTCCAGGAATAACCTTTCAATCCTACTAATGAAGCACAGGCAATTAGATATATAGGTATTTAAACAGTACTACTTGTCATGGTAGGTTACTTTGGTATAGACACAGATATTTAGATGGTATGTTAATCTATGAATTACATTTTTTTCTGTAAAATATGACAGGGTCTTACTGTGGCTTATAACATCTCCTAACTGCTAGAGGATGTAAGCTTGTGGCATCAGCCATGGGTTATTCCTCCAAGGAGAGAGCTAATAGCCAATTGGATTTGGGATATACAGGCATATGGCTGCCACTGCTGCACAGTATTTCCAGGCAGGTGAGGTGTAGCTGGTGCTGACGGAGGAGTCTTGCTTGACTCAAGGGAACCTATATTTGCTTTATTGGTTAGTGGCCTTTAGTAACACCTATCTTGTATTCCAGAGAGACACACTACCATTGCAAAGTGCTGGTTCATCATGAATTTGAGCTAACTGGATGGAGCTAGAAGATAACTTATAGTGAAGTAACACAGTCACAAGAAAAAACAAATACAAATGGTACCCTATCTGCGGATGCTAGCGCCAATAACCCATATTGTAAATTTTTCTTGTGAAGAGCGTGCATATTAAAAGAACAACAGAAGAAGCATCAGAAAACTGACTGAAATGGTTGAATTGGGAGGAGGTTGGGAGGGGCAGGAGAGTGACACCGGGTCTAATTAGATTAATGTATATTTACTGATGGTGAGTCAACAAGTAAATCAATTTGCCCAGTCTCTGCCTATAGGTTACATGGCGTTTTAGGGATTATTAAAAGTAAATATGTGTATATTTAAACAACATTGGTTTAAAAAAAAGTTTTAAAAAAAAGTAATTTTCTTTTGCATCTTAGTTATTGGAAATATAAATTGTTGTCGTCCCACCATTGTTTTACTAAATCTTTGTATAACAATAACTTGGATTTGCACATACAAATGTTCTCTAATAATTTTTCTGTTTTAAGTATCATCTTGTAAGCATTTTTTTTTTTTAACCTGTAGGATGGATTTAACTTCAGAAAAATTAGTTTGCTCCCAGTTAACGACATACAGTCACCCAAAACAAACGTTGAGTGAATTTGATGAAATCTGTGCCTTATTTCATGCCTACTAGGTATATGTACTTACAATTAGCCTTTTCTGGAGACTCATGGGGTAAAAAACAAAAACCTAAAATAAAAAGGGGGGATACCAGATATATTGAAACTTTTTGTCAAAAACTTTGCAATTAAAAATCTTAAAAACTAACTCCGGGAAAATATTTGTATGTTCCCACAGGTCAAAACATCACCAACTTAACGGCTGAGAAAGAAAAGACACAGCTTTGCATTGTGTAGGATGTACCAGGAAGTGCCAGCAGAAAGGTTGGCCCATCTGAACATTGAAAGGAAGAAAAGCCTCAGACTGCTACAGGCATCAAACCCCTCTGTGGATCCTACTTGTAACAGCTATTTATAATGAGTCCTAATGAAACTTACCTTCTAGGTGCTGCAAAGTTTTGATATGAGAGATTTTCTTACCTCTCCTTCATAGAACAAGGAGGAATATGATGATGATGAGGTCGTTCTCTAACTGTAAATTGGAGCCAACTATCATAGAGATAATCTCTTATAAAACCAGTAAAACTTCCTTCTTTAATTGATTAATAGACATAGGAACTGTGAAAAGGATTATTCTCTATTCAGAACCAAATATAATACTAAAGTCTCCTTACGCTGTGCACTTAAGCAAAATATATTAATACAGGAGAGCTCTGATATTCAGCAATGGATTATTCTACCAAGGAGATGTTGGCCAGGGGATCCAAGCTCCCCCCCCCCAAAAGGCAAAGGCTTCTTGCTTGTAAACTAGGATACCTGCAAGAAGAGAGGCGATAACGCCCTGATGTTGAAGACCTGATGTAAGCATGGGAAAGATGTATTGAGACCGCACTTGCAAGTGTAGCCCAAGTTTCTTAAGTCACCCTCCAGACTAGGACCACAACTTTGCAGCAAAGTGGCCTGGGTGGGCCAGATTCTGTATTCTTTCGACTTCATGCAGGACTGGGTTCAAATTCCCATCCCACCTTCAACTAGTGGATGAAACCCTGTCTGTGTGTTTGCATGTGCTGTGTGCCTGTGTGAGTGTACATCTATGCGTGTATCACTGAGCAAATCTGTAATCTCTTTAGACTCTTAGAATCACTTTAGCTAAATAGGAGAAACCCTGCCTCGTCACAGCAGGTAAGCACGTATACCCGTTGCCATTCTCTTCAATGGGAAGGGGCTGCATTTTGGAACTTGGATGTAACCCAAGGACCTAATGTTAAATTTGCTCATCATCCTGTGCTGAGATTTAGAGGTGGTGGGACCTTTAGAACAAGGGACTTAGTGGGCAGAAATGAGGTTATTGAGGGAGTACCTTAAAAAGGATTTGAGGAGCTTGGCCCCTATCTGTCCCTCTTTTTTCACTTCCTATCCACCAGAAGTGAGCAACTTCCTCTGCCATACACAACCCCCCCACAGTGACCTCCCCACCAACCACAAATCCTGGACCAAATGATCATGGATTGCTGGGTCCGGAGAGATGGCCTAGGGGTTAAGAGCTCTGACTGCTCTTATAGAGGACACAGGTTCGATCCCCAGCACCCGCATGGTGGCTGAGAAGCATCTGTAACTACAATTCCAGGAGAACTCCAGTTCCAGGGGAATCCTACACCCTTTTCTGACCTCTGCAGCATTGCATGACACGGGTGCACAAACCTACATGCAGACAGTACATTCATACACATAAAAAATAAAATTAAAAATTAAAAAATATTATAAAAACAAAACAAATGATCATGGATTGCAACCAGGAGCCGAAATAGACCTTTCCCTTTGATAAATCGAATATATCAGGTATTTTTCTCACAGTGACAGAAAGCTGACTACTGAGAAGCATCCGGAGCTCTGATACTCCTTCATCTGGTCCCTAGCTCGCAGGGTACCTTGCATTGCCCCTTCCAGAGGGTGGGAAAGCACACGTCCAATACGAGCAACAACAACAGCAGGAGCTACCACAGCAGCCTTGCCTCTTCCACTCTGGAAACAGAAGATGAAGAAAGGAAGGGACACAGAGCCCAGGGTCTTCTGGGCTTGTGTCATGGGAAGGCAGCGTTCCCCTCCATCCCTGGCAAGCACAGATGCCAGAGTCACCGGCTTCCATAACACCAGAGGAAGTGATGCAACCACCCTCTGGCTTTGGCAGGGCCTGGAGGGAGGAAAGTGTCTTGTTACAGCGTGGGTGGTGCTGGCTTCAAGCTTGGCCTGCACTCTATCCTAAGTCCACAGCAGAGGGACAAGCAGGAGATCTTACCCTTAAGCAGACATTGTCCATCATTCCTATCCTCTCTGCACCACCATCCCAGCCCCACAAAGGGCTCTTCCAGCCTAGTCCTCCCTGACCTTGGCTCTTCCCTTCCCTTTCCCTTGCTCCAGCTCAGAAGCCAATCTCACTACAAGCACCTGTTTCCTTTGGCAGGGACCCTAGAGAGTTCAGCTACTCTATTGACTTGATATACACAAGCAGCAATATAATTGACTTCAATTATAATAACTACATCCATTAAAAACCTATGTAATGTTCATTCGGCAGCCTAGGTAATGTACAATTAATGGCATTACCATATGAATTGTGCATTGGGTCACTAATATGCAGATTATGTATAATGTTCAACATCTGTATTAATTACACCACATGCCAGAAAAACACAGCATTCAAAACTTTCTGGTCTAATGTAATAAAGTCTTCTGTTTGCACACAAGATCCCTTTTATAGAAGAGCCTTTCCATTCATTGGAATATTTGCTTTCTAGCTCTTTATGCGAAGATGACCTTTTCAGAGAAAGGCCTGTGAGGAGTTGGTTAGTGCTGGACTTAGGTAAACTTGAGAAGCTCGGAGTAGAGCTTCCTCCTACAGGAAGACCATAACCGTGAGGCCAAAGTTTGGATGTCTGAGTTCTCTCCCAGACTATGATGAGGCTTCACCTGCCAGTCTCAGCCACATCCATGGGGACATCCATTATCTTGGAAATAGTCATAATAGGCCTTGACAATGCCTACATTAACAGAACATTAAATAGATGATCTCACTAGAGAGACCAATACGCTTTGCAAACTCAGAACAATAGCGCTGAGCATTGGAACTACAAGTTCCCAATGGAAAGACTTCTTCAACCCCTGACCATGATGTGGGTCTTTTGTCTGTGGGCATCAATCCTGGTGAGAGGATTTCAACAATGCCTACTCTTTGAGGTTTTTGTTTCCTTCCTCCTAAAAGTTCATTATTGACATGATCTGGTATCTGGAGGAACTCCCTCCATTTTACAGAGTTCAGACACTGAGATCCTAATGGTTGCTGTTAATTATTCCAGGTTATCTTAGAGAGCCTGCCCCGTAGGGAGGAGAAAGTAGAAAGTGACCTCATCTTTGACTTCTGACTCTGTGCCCAGCCTTCACCTCCCGACTCTAGAGCAAGCAATTCTCTGAACACTCGCATGACCCTGTTCTTCTCCATTTGCTGCAGCCCATCAGAAGAGTCCCATGGACCCACCTATGCAGCCACTGCCAGTCCAAACTCTACCCTCAACACTCAGTGAGCCCCAATTCCAAACCAGCCATTATGCCAGAACACAGACCGAAAGACATGAGCAAACTGCAGACCTGTCTTCAAGGAGATCACCCATACAGCTATACATCTCCACCATGGCTGCGCCAAGTTCTTTGGCTGGATTTATGGCTCAACCTTCTCAGGGCGACCAAGACATGCTTTCCAAATCCCAAAGCTGGCCCTGTATGTAATTTCCTGCCCTCCCTGGCTTCCGTCACTTACCAAATGAAGTTGAAGCCCTGTCTCTTGGTATTCAGTTCCCTCTAGGATATACCTCAGTCTCTCCAGCCTCATCTTTACCATCCACCACATGCCTCAAGGTCCCTGGATTTCTCACCCACAAAGTCTCTCCAATTCTGCAGTAATTCTTGCAGCCTCTTTCATTAAGAATTGGTAGGGGCTGGAGAGATTGCTCAGTGGTTAGAACGCTGACTGCTCTTGCAGAAAACCTGTATTCAATTCCCAGCACCCACATGGCAGCTATCAGCTGCCTGGAACTCCAGTTCCAGGAGAATTCAACGCCCTCTTCTGACCTCTGCAGGTGTCACACAATAGGGTACACTTATATACTTAAAAGCAGTACACTCATACACATAAAATAAAAATAATAAAATTTTTAAAGAAGCAGGGTGCATTTCTCTACCTCTTGAATTTCTGTTTGTTCCAAAACTGTCTTTGGGCAATAAGATATTATGAATGAGAAGCAAGCAAAGATTTGAAAAAAATAGCTCTTTTTTACTGCTGGCCCCGTCCACCACCATGTTTATAGGCCTCATCTAAAAGCCATAAGGATAAAGACCATACAGAAAGAGCTAAGGCCCCAAAAATGTAGGAGAAACAGTAGGTAACACTTTACCAGACCAACCAGCCGCAGCTAAGCTAACTTGAACCAGTCAATTCACAAAATCATTTTTGAAAGGGCTGAAGATGTAAGTCCACTGGTAGGGCAAAAGGCTCTTGGCTAGGTTTGAGTTAGCCATGGACTGGAAACGGAGGACTAGCTGACCACTCATTCATTCTTTTACTCTTTCATTCCTATGCACTGGCACTGTGACTAGAGCAGGGTGAACAATGCATATGACTCAATTGACTTCTGCCGTGAAGGAGTTCTATTCTCCTTCTGCTTTCTGGTTGTGTGTGTGTGTGTGTGTGTGTGTGTGTGTGTGTGTAGAAGGAGGTGGCATGAAAGCAGCTCATCACAATGTGCCGTAGGCTCTAGCTCTAGAAGCCTATCATGGGGACTCTGAACACGGCAGGACCCTTTGCATGGAGCTGGGGTGCGAGCATGGAGTGGAGGCAACAGGAACAAAGACGAAATAGTCACCAGACGATGGAGATCTTGATGTCACTTCATAGCTCTGTTTTCTACCCTAGCAAACTGGAGCCAAAACAGCCCTTAAAGCAAGGAATTAACTAGAGTGTTTTTTCTAATTCCTTCTTCAACTCAAATGCAATGTGATCTGCCTTCCCAACCTCAGTTGCCTGGGGCTGTAGGTATCACAAGAAGTGGGGGTCCCAAAGCGACACACTATGGCTTTATAAGATCTGGGCAAGCCGGGCCTTTAATCCTAGCACTTGGGAGGCAGAGGCAGGCGGGTCTTTGTGAGTTCAAGGCCAGCCTGGTCTACAGAGTGATTTCCAGGGCAGCTGGGGCTACAGGGAGACCCTGTCTCGAAAAGACCAAAAATAATAATAATAATAATAAGATCTGGGCAAATCACTTTACAGTTGTCTGTCATGTAAAATAAGGGTGTGCTTTGAGAAATGCATTCTTAGACTATTTTTTTGTTGGGTATACACTATAGCATGTACTTACGGAAAGCAAGATGGACACCCCATTACTGCTGAGATGGCTGTGTGGTTGTATGTGCAGCCAGCCCATCAATGTCCTAAACACCAACACCTGTAATGGACTGGACGATTGTCACTGTCAACCTGACTAGCTTTGGAGTCACCTAGGAGACATAGCACTGGGTGTGTTTGAGAGAGTGTTTCCAGAGAGGTTTCACTCAGGAAAAAGCTACACCCTAAATGTGTGAGGCACAAGCATTGGGTCTGAGTTCCCGGGCTGAGTTAAAAAGGGAAAAAGAACAGCAGTTGGTTCTCTGCTTCCTGATCTTCAAAGATGTGAGGACTCCAGTGCTCTTGTTACCATGAACTCTGCCACATCTCCAACATGGCGGACCATGTGCTCCTCCTACTCCATGAGCCAAAGCATGTCTTTTGCCAGGTATTTGGTCCCTGCAATGAGAAAAGAAGCTCGCATAGCAACAATGTATCTTCAAACTTCAGACTGGAAGCTGTTAGTGTCTGTCCCTCATCACCGAATGGTTAAGCCCTACCTTTAAAGCACTCTTAGTCCAATGGTGCCCTTCAAGACTCAGATTGCCTATTACGTGGCAGTTTCCTCAAACATAAAACCTTCCATCCTGCAGCTAATCTCCTAAAGACTCGGGATCTTCTAAGTGGAGTGAAACATTCCATCCTCCATCTAAACAACTGAGAAGCTTCAGGAAGTCCTCGAAATGGAGCAGACTCACTAGGCACCTTCCTCTCCAAACAGGAATAAACAGTATGGACTGCTGAGAGACTCTCAGACAAGCTGAGCTCCCTAGAAGAGGCTCAGGCCAGCTGAGCTGCTTGGAAGACAAAGAGACCAGCTGAGCTGACTGGAAAGGGCCCCTCCAACCTCTTAAGCTGCCTGCAGGTTTGCAGTGAAGTCCAGGGTTCTTGCTTCCGTGTTGGGGTGGGCTTTTAGTGATACAGCTATCTTTGAGTCATTTCTACTCCCGTAAGTAACCATGCACCTGTATTCTTGTAAGGAATCCCAATAAAACTCATTGGTTCATCAGGTTGAACTTTGATGGTATCCTTACTTTGGTGTGTCATTGCTTAGTGCCTGGGGGTGAGTAGACATTTGTTCATGTTTTCCCAGAAACAATGTTGCATAAAAGAGCCTCTGTTATTTTGGGACCACTTAACCACTCAGATCCTCTGTGTTATCACCCCAAAATGGGCATGACCACATTCCACAGTTCCTTGATGGTTAGAAGAGTTAAAAAAAAAAAAAAAAGCAATGTGTTTAGAGAGTAGTGTGGTGTCAGCACTCAGCAAGCACACCACACATGACTCCATTATTATTACCTTTACTAATACTCATAGGATAACTTCTGGTACTTGAGGTCCTATTAGAACTACAGGTTCGAGGGCTGTTTAATCTTGCCTCACAAACTTGCAGAGTTCTCAAGCCCACACATTGCTTCTTCTTGAGCTTCACAATTTGAGAAATAGCTATCAAAGAAAACAGATTGGCTGCTTTTGTTTATGTGATTGCGATTTGTGCTTTTGTTGTTTGTTTTGGTGATGATGCTTGGGATTGAACCCAGGCTCTATGCCTGCCAAGCAAGAACTCTAATATTGAGTTACATCCTCAGCACCCCAATTACATGGTAAATATTTTAAAATGCAAAATGCTTTCCTGAACACACTAGTCTTTCTCCAGGGACTTCCTAACAGTCTGAGGGCCGTGCCTTCCACATTTCTGGTTCATGCCTGCCATTAGGATATTTCCCGGCAGGTACCCTGGTGCCCCAGCTAGGCTCTGAGAAGAGGGCAGGCAAGGCTCAGCCAGGTAGGGACATGTCCAAGGCTGAGCTCTGTGTGTCCTCCCCACCTCACTGGCCTGCAGGGAAGGTGGAGTAGGCTTTGGGCTATAGCCAGGATTCTCAAGAAGAAGTCCTGTTTGTTCTCAGAATGGGGGTGTCAGGCTCTCCCTTTACCTGTGAATTCCTGCCATTCTCATGCTCTGCAGAATGAAGATTCTGAGTAAACTGGGTGTCAGTCTGTCTCCATGCCTCTGGTGCTGTCCTGCACCTACTGGGCAGAGCCAGGGCTTCGTCCAAAGCCTTCTTCATGCATTCCTCATAGAGAAGAAGTAAAGTGCTAAGCCACAGCTAGAACAACCTTGGGCAGCTGAGGCTCAGCTCATAGTGGTACCTGGGGCACCCTCTTAGCACCCAGTAGGTGCTCTGGCGATGCATAATTAATAAGTAACTTATCAGGCAGCAGATGAGGAGGCACTTATTAACTGCCTTCACTAAGTCCCAGGTGGCCCCTCATTTAATTCTCCTATTCAGCCTGAAAAGGAGGTGTCCCTTAGCTTTACTTTATAGGTAAACCGAGGCTCAGAAATAGCTAGTTCCAGGGATGGAGGGTGACACAGGTGGAACTGGAACCAGGTTTGTCAAAGTCCAAGGCTCTTTTCCTCAGCCTCCTCAGCCTCCTCTGCCTCCCAGAAAAGGGGAACCTGGGTCTCCGAGTTGGCATCCAGAGTTCTCCCCAGCGCTGAGCCAGGCATGAGGAGGGAGACTGAGTTCAGAGGACAGGTATCCATAGCCCTCAGGATCGCAGCCGGGGAGGGGTTAGGGGGGAGTAACAGGAAGTGTACACCTCGCCCAGCAGGGGGTGAGGAGGGACAGGACCTGGTGTCAGTGTGCTCAGAAGTCAGCACAGAAGGCTTTGAAGATCAGGGCCATATGGATGCCAGTCACTAACCTCCCATCTCGGAGGTCAGGAATACCATGCAGGACCGGGCACGTACAGTGCCCTCTTCTACATAGCCTGCCCTGCACACATATGAGAGCATTTAAGCCTCATAACAACTCAAGAGAAGAGAATCACAATGCATAACTTACAGATGAGAAAACTGAGGCTCAGTTTGGATGATGACCGTACAGTTGGTAAGAGTCACAAACAAGGGGCTGGAGAGATGGCTCAGCGGTAAGAGGCTGACTGCTCTTGCAGAGGACTGGGTTCTATTCCCAGCACCCACATGGTGGCTAAGAACCATCTTTAAGCCATGCATGGTGGTGCACGCCTTTAATCCCAGATTTCTGTGAGTTCAAGGCCAGCTTGGTCTACAGAGTGAGTTCCAGACCAGCCGGGGCTATAGGGAGACCCTGTCTCAAAAATAAATTAAAAAAAAAATTTTTTTAAGTCACAAACAAAAGGTGCCAAGCACCAGAGAGGGCAGAGCGTGCAGCTTGGCAAATGAGGACAGCACGGTGGGTCCAATACAGAGAAAGAGACAGCAGAAGCCTGAAGGGCGCTTGACTTCCGCCCCTCCTGCACTTAAGCATATGGAGCCAGTGTCTGGACCTTTCTGTTTCAGTGTAAGCCAGGATAGAGCTCTACTTCTCAGTATAAAAATCTAAAGATCAAGCTTTCAATGTTTAGATTAAATGAAGGCTGTGGAGCACAGGGCCTGGCCCATAGTCTTTTTTTTGGTCTTTTTGAGACAGGGTCACCCTTTAGTCCCAGCTAGCCTGAAGCTCGCTCAGTAGACCAGGCTGGCCTTGACCTCACAGAGATCCGGCGGCCCCTGCCTCCGGACTGCTGGGACTACAGGTGTGTGTGCGAACCACACCTGGTTCGTAGTCAATTTTGATGCCCCCTCTGGACTGTGATGCAGCAAAGGCCACCACAGCAGAAGAGCATCTGGCAAGCTCTGGACAACAGACCCTAGGGGACGGTGAGGAGGCCGTTGGAGAGGCCGCTGATGCTGGGCTTGGTACTAGAATTCCCCTGGAGTGCGAGGCTGCATTAGTCCACGAACTAGTACAACGGAAGTAGGAGAGTGCCTCGGGAGGGGCACTCTGAGCAGAGACGGGAGCCAGGAGCCAACTTTGCCTCTTCATTCGCTAGCTGTGCAAATGCTCCCAACGCTTCCTGCTGCTCTCTCCTCTCTTGGCATCAGGGATGACTCCCCCCTCTGACCTTTGCAACAGCTCCAGGAAATCAATGCCTCCCTGTGCTGGACCTGCTTCTAGACCCCACTCCACCATCCGGGCCTTGCACCTCCTCAAACTCCCATCCCACCCGTAATCTTAGCCGTCCCATCCCAAGCAGAAGATGTTTGCTGGCCTTTTGCCTTCTCTTCCCCACCTAGTGCACATGAACACCTGAATATTTAGTCACGAGTGCTCAATGTACTCTGTCTTTTTCCATGTTCTATTCCTATGACAGAATACCTGAAACTGAACAATTTATAAAGAAAGAAACGTATTTAGACCACGGTTTCTTGAGTCTGGGAAAGACAGGATCAGGCACCTGCTTTGTAAAAGTGGATACAGGAAGGGGCAGAAGGGAAAAGGCACCAACAATAGAGGTTGGCACAGGTCCCTCTTGAATGAAGGGCTCTAACAGCCTCTCTGGGCTCTGCCTTCACTACTGCCACAGTGAAGAACTAAAGGTGCACCCCAGGGCTGGAGAGATGGCCTAGCGGTTAAGAGCGCTGACCGCTCTTACAGAGGACCCGGGTTCGATCCCCAGCACCCACATGGCAGCCGAGAACCGTCTGAAACTCCAATTCCAGGAGAACTCCAGTTCCAGGGGAATCCAACATCCTCTTCTGACCTCTGCGGCATTGCACGACACGGGTGCACAAACTTGCATGCAGACAATACATTTATACACATACAAAAATAAATAAAATAAAATTTAAAAAATAAATAAATAAAAATAAAGGTGCACCCCAGGAGCTTTGGGGGAACACACACTGTAGTATATCCCAACTATCTGTAGAGGTCTATGCTGGGCATCCAGGCACCACTGCAACCGAGATAACCATGGCCCCTCTTCACCTGAGGCTCTACTGAAGCCACCCTACTATCTAGTGGCTATAGGGGTGGGAAGGAGGAGACTTGGTAAAATTCAGATAGCTCTGACCACCCAACCTGTCCTATTCCTACATGTTCTTTGACCTATGGACTCTGTTCCTTAACACCCCTCCTAATATGTCAGGTGGCACAGACAGCAAAACCCTTGGAATTGGTGAAGAAAGGAAGTACAGGTGGGGTGTGAGCGTTTTTCTCACTCTACCACAACCTGAATGGCCCCTAGTCACAGACACACTTCTCCTGAACCTGAGAGCTGGCCTGGGCTCTGCTGTGGCCAGCAATCCCTGCAATCCCGAGGCTGCTGCCAGGGCCTTGGGATGGAGTACAAACAGCCCCACCTTCTCTTCAGAGGGACCAAGAGCCAACAGCTTGATGCAGGCACCCAGCCAAGTTCCTTTCAATTCAGGGCCCAGCACAGGGGTGCTAATCAGTTAAGCCCCCCACCCTTCCTTCTGCAAATACCCCTGTGGCCAGCTTAAGGGCAGGCCAACAGGCTGAGCCGGTCCCTGGGCTCCTACTCAGCTCCACACCTAGGGGAGGCTGGCCCGGGGCCCTTCCACTCTGGCCAACAGCAGCTGGCCATCTGGGAAGGGCTCCCGTTACCAGATGGACAAGGAGGGAGCGTTAGGAAAGGGTAGGATGCTGACTGGTGAGTGGCTGTCCTTACACCCCGGGGAAGCTGGCTTCCAGTCCTGTGATTATAAGCACGCTTCCTACCACCCCGTCTGTGTGTCTTCTTGTGCTTTATTTTCTCTTATGGGATTTTTTTTTTTTTTAACCAATGGACTATCATGATATATTTGTGGGAAATGCATTAAAATGACCGTTCTTTAAGGACAAAATAAAGAGGGAAGAAGGAATGAATGAAGGAAGGGAAAGAAAGAGGGAGGGAGGGAGGGGTCTCTTTAGAGAGGGTAGGCCTGGTTTGTCCTTCTCTGCCCAGTTGGTTTCTCTCAGCTCTGTGTCACACTGCTGAGAGCCTTGTAGCCTTTCAAGAGAAATTACTTCAGAAGCCACTTTCCTAATGACGGTCATGCAGCGTCTACTTAGACAGATGTGCACTCCTTCTTATGCTTCTAACAACTCTGTGTCACTACTGTGGCTCAGGCTTTCTCAGTCTCCGCCCCAGGGACATGGGGAGGGGCACGGACTGGCAGGGGGGCACTTCCTAGTCACCGTTCAATGTTCTGGCTTCCTGCATGCCCTTCTCCCAGTCATGACAAACAAATTACATTACTAGGCATTCCTAAGTGTCCCCTGGGGGCTGAAATTGATCCATTTCTAAGCTTTTATGGGAATGATACACATGGAAAACTGAGGCAGCTCAGTTAAGCCAGGTCAGTTGCCTGAACCTGTAATAGTGGGAACTCTTCCTATGTCTGCCTGGTTCTGCCGCTCTACTGGACCATCTGCCTGAAGCAGGGCAGAGCTAGCTGCCCCTGGACCTCGGATAGGAATCCCCACTGGCCCTGTGCAGGCCCTGCCGCAGCTCAGCCTAGACAGCCCGAGGTCCCTAGCGTGCAAGCAGAGCCTTCTCCTGCAGCGCTGCTGAGCATAACGCCAAGCAGCTTGGAAAACACTTACTCACACTCTGGCCAGGCCTGGAAACATCACCAATGATAAATCATATCTCTTAATTATCTGTGATCCTGAGGCCAGCCAAGATTTCCCTTTGGTGACAAATATTTGCTCCGAGACACACACCCCAGTGTCCCCAGAGGAGAAAAAGTGCAAAGAGAGACCTGGATTATTGTCCTGGGTCAGCCCTCTGGTCTACCAGCGCGTCTAGAGCTGGGCCCCTGCCTGGGCATGCCTCTTCCTGAAATCCCCAGCTTTCTGTATGGGTTTGGGTGTTCTGTTTTCTCGGAAGGGTTCCTACATCGGAGACTCTCTGACATAATGTGAGTCAGAGAGAAGACAGAAAATAAAAGGACACAGGGGTCAGGGTTCAAGCCAATTCTGTCCAGCTGTAAGAAAAGCGTCTCTTCCCTGTCAGGCCCCTCATCACTGTGAGGCTTCTCAACCCCCACACACTGGCCCCTCACCCCCTGGAGCACTGGCGATTTCCCTTCCACCCCTCCCAAAGGCCACTATCATGCTGACAAACTCTAAACATTATTTCAAGCATTATCGTCTGCAATGAATGCTTTCCTCTCTTTGCCTAGAAAATCCCTATTCATGCTCTGAAATCTAATGTAATCATTCCTTCCTTTCCATCCTCTGCCCCAACTCAGATCAAGTTTATCCCCCCTCTCTGGGATTCTCCACCCCCACCCCGCTCACAGACTTGGGGTTCACTGGTTTCCACTATCTTGAAGACAGTTCTATAATGGGCCCTGAGCATCCACTGGGAACAACCGAGTCAGCTACCAAAGCAAGCTGAGACCACCATGACAGACATGGAAGATATTCAAATGATTACCTCCTACAGCCTACCTTCCCACCTGACTTGGTTCTCCTTGATCCAGTAATCTGTGGCTTGCATAGAAGAACCTTCTAGAAGAACCTGCAGGGAGGCTTCTAGTGTTCTATAGAAGGTACTGTGGGCTGTCACTTGCTATGAGAACGGTTGACACATTACAGTTGAGTGCCGCTATGGAGCTAGGCTTATTGAAGGCATTGGCCATGGTCAGTCTCTTTCTTACTGGTGTCAAAATGTGGAGGCAACTGGTACCCACCTCTGTGGCTCACCTCCCTGAGATACATCCCCAGCTACTCTGAGGCAGCACAAGGGAGGCAACTTCCACCCAAGTCATGGCAAGGAAGAGCTGAACAAGCTCTGCCTTGGGTGATGAGATGGCGCCATCTGTAAAGTCCATGGTGGTGCAAGTTTATAATCCTAGCACCAGAGAAACAGAGATAGGCAGATCCCTAGGGCTCTCTGGCCACTCAATCTAGCCTAACTGCTGAGCCCCAGATACTAAAAAGAGGTCTTGCCTCAAAAAACAAGGTAAATAGTGCTTGAGGTTGGCCTCTGGCCTCCACATTCATGGACACACACATGTGCGCGCACACACACACACATACACACACACACACACACACACACACACACACTGTCTTGCATGCCCTGAGCTGGTTTTCTGCCCTTCAACAAAGTCGTGGCTGTCACCTACCTCCAGAAACTGCCTCAATGGCTCCTTGAGCTTGCACAACCACTAAAGATGGGTGGGTAGAGGAGGCTGCTTACAGGAGCTGGATTTGCCAGGGTTCTGCAGTACTCTCTCCAGCAGGCAGTCATACACAGCTAGAACAACACCCTGAATTTATGAAACAGCAAGTAGATTTAGAACATGACCCCAGGACAGTCATCTAGAAAAGGGTTTCAGGCCACATTCAGGAGTTCCCAAGCTCTTATGGAGTCAAAATCTAAGAATCTTTTTTATTGATGGATGGTAGTGAGGTGAAAGGTAAAGGGTGGGTGGTGGTGTGCTTCAGGCAGCGGGTAGAGGATGACAAAGCGTTTGGCTGTGAGTCCATAGATGACTCTAGCCAGACGAGGGGCATAATTCCAGCCTGGTATTTGCAGTGCATGTCAATTCTGTGTGGAGACTACTCCAAGACAGCCACACTGAGAGCCCAGAGGTGAGGGACAGACAGCAACTTCTGCCATCAGATGCATAGCTGAAGGCTGAATGCTGAGCTGTGGAAATCGGGGGGGGGCCCAAGGGGTAACTGAAAAGTCTGAACTCCATAAAGTCAACAGGGTTTACAAAGTATTAGATTACGAAAGAGAGAATCATCGAGTTGAGTGTCCTGGCTCAGCCGGCTAGGTAGGGATCATCTCATTCACCACAACAAACACTAGTGCTGGAAGGACCATTTGCTGGAAAGATGGCCAAGGAAGGACATTGGGGAGCCCTGGATGTGGCTGTGCATTTCTAGACACAGAGGCACTGGGCATAATCCAGTGAGTATAGATTATGGGCCTACAGTTCAGGGCTAAGGTGGAGGCTGGAAATAGAGCAAGGAACTGTTAACTTTAATAGAAAGAATGCACTGCCCAGGGAGAGTGTGTGCAGAGAGATCAGAGGAAGCCCAGAGCCCCACCATGGAGGACAGGGTTTGAGCAATAGTTTATACAGCGCACATAAGCCACTGACAAGGAACAGAGCTGAGGAAGGATGAAACAGGGTCTTCCTGTGACTGAGAAGCAGCTAGCATGGAACCTGGCACACAGTGTCCTGACTGCACTAGGCCCCTGGCCAGTAGATGCTACATTCCAGGATCCCCAGTGGATGCCCAGAACTGCAGAGAGCCCCACCCTGGACCTAATATACTATGCTTTTTCCCATTCTCGCATAGAGCCCTACGACAAGGTTTAGCTTACAAAGTAGTCATAGTACGGGATTGACAACAACTAATAAATGAACGAATATAATAGTATACTATAATAGTTATGTAAAACTTTGGAATTATTTCTGGAACATTCCATTTACTATTTTTGGACCACAGTTGATTACAGGTAACTGAAACTACACAGAACAAAGCCATGAGCATTGGGCAGCAAGATTACTACAGTGATATTGACAGTTTTCTTTCCTTCTTTTTAAACTGTCTTGTTTCTTCAGTGCTGGGTTTGAAGAAACCAGGCTAGGCCTTGCACAAGCTAGACAAAGGTTCTTCCACTGAATTACATCTCTAGCCCCTATCTCCATGTTTTTTTTAGACAGGGTCTCCCTGAATTCTCAGTGTCTCTACTTCAGCCCTCCAGGTTCTGAGATCCCATGTGTATACTCCCATAATACCTGGCTCCATATTGGCAACTTTCAACCCAACCAACAATACTGCAAACAGTAAGAGTAGTAATGAGTTACAAAACTCATTCTAGATGGAACGCTAAGCGCTTTCCCTAGATAGCCTACTAATGTTATGTTCCTTTTGAAGATAAGACAATAAAGCACAAAGAAATCAGTCCAAGTAGTTAATACCCCTAGCTTATAGGTGGATACAACCAAGCACAGGTCAGCAATCCTGAGGCAATCCTGAGTGGATCATAGGAGGCGTACTTGAACAAGAGGTCAAGGCATTAGTGCCAGGCCCAACCTATGCTCTACTGCCTGTTGCTGATGCCTCCATAGATGCTGACTGGCCCTCCTGGAGTGTCCAGAATACTTGGCTTCTTTGGACCAGCACATCTTGACTCCAAGTCAAAGGGTTCCTGGCTGCCAAGCTCTGATTGCAAAACTACTTCTGATGATTTAACTGTAAATGAATCTGAAACATACGGACTGAATTTCTCTTGAATTGCACACCAAAGTTTTCATTTGATTAAAAATTTTAAGAGTTCATGTTGAAAATTTGTAGGGGAAAAGAAGGAAGAAGAAAAACAAAGTGGTAATTATGTGGCGGTCAAAGGGGCACGAAAAGCAAGAAGCTGGTAGAGAGAGCACTTCCACACCTCCCAAGGGCAAGGTCAACGCGAGCTTTTACAAGGGGCTATGAACATCTTCTACACCTCACTGGGGCTCAGCCCTGCTGAGCTTGACAGGTGGTGCTGGGGTGTCCCAGACTGCTGAAATGTGGTTGTTTAATAAAGATAAATCCCGTGGTGGCGCATGCCTTTAATCCTAGCACTTGGGAGGCAGAGGCAGGCGGATCTTTGTGAGTTCAAGGCCAGCATGGTCTACATAGTGAGATCCAGGACAGCTACAAGGAGACCCTGTCTCAAAAAGACCAAATATAAATAAATAAATAAATAAATAAATAAATAAATAAATAAATCCCCCCTTTTTTTTTCCTCCAGATAGGGTTTCAGGTAGCCCAGGCTGGCCTCAAACTTGCTATGTGGCAAAGGATGACCTTGAATTTGTGATTCTCCTGCCTCCACCTCACAAGTGCTAAGACGGCAGGTGGGTGCCACCATGCCAGGTTTGCGGTGGTACTAGGGATTGAACCCAGGGCTTTGTGCATACTAGAAAAACACTCTACTAACTGAGCTACATCCTTACTCTCAGAAAGAGAAATCTAAATGCATAAGATGCTGTACACACAAGAAACTGGGAAAGGCAAAATGTGTATAAATGCTATGAATCGCCTCGGGTGCCTGACTCAGGCCGTAGTAGGGTCGTGTGTTTGGACTCCGGGTCCGGACCTGATAGGAAAACTTGGAGCCGTCCGACACGGCTCTAGGCAGGATAATTTAACTTAAGGATTTAAGTTTGCTTCCCAAATTAACAACATGCACTCACCCCCCCCCAAAAATAAAAAAACATGGACAAATTTGATGAAAGTTACACCTTGATCCCTGTCTATAGGTGTGTATACTACAACTGCCTTTTTGAGACTCATGGGTCCAAAAATAAAATAAAATTTAAAAAGGAGAGATACAGTTACATATTAAACCTTTTTGTCAAAAACTTTCAATTTAATCTTAAGACTAACCATGGGAAAAGATTTGTATGTTCCCACAGGTCAAAACGTCACCAACTCAAAGGCTGAGAAAGAAAGGATACAGCCTTCCGTCGTGTAGGTTGTACCAAGAAATACCAGCAGAGAAGTTCACCCATCTTAACACTAAAAGGAAGAAAAG
>VZQC01004642.1:1125526-1164841 GCA_009823505.1 Rhizomys pruinosus | reverse complement strand
TTTTTTTTTTTTGGTCTTTTCAAGACAGGGTCTCCCTGTAGTCCCAGCTGTCCTGGAACTCACTCTGTAGAACAGGCTGGCCTTGAACTCACAAAGATCCGCCTGCCTCTGCCTCCCAAGTGCTAGGCTGGGCCACCACACCCGCCCCACTAAGAGAAAGCAGCCTTTTACCCTGATTTTGGAATCCACTTCCCAGCCTATCTCAAAAGACACCCAAAACAGAACGGGAAGGTTGATTAGAGTTCAGGTAAACCAGGCACTATTCTAAATCCTTTACCTACAGTCTAGGAAACTAATAAATATTATATCAATTTTTCAGCTAGGGATCCTGAGGCTAAGAGAGGACAGCTACTTACCAAGGCCACATAGCTACTAAAGCCACTAAAGAGTCAGGATGAGAGCTGTAGTAACAGCACCTGCCCTTAATTCCAGCACTCAGAGGCAGAGGCAGAGGCAGGTTTGCCAAAACTTCAAGACCAGCCTACACTACACAGCAAATTCCAGGCCAACTAGAACTACCTGGAAAGACTTTGTATAAAAGAAAAAGGGCCAAAAATGGGTATTGAATCTGTGTTTGCTGACTCCCAGATGTGGGCCCTTGCTTCTGAACCCTCTCTTGTTGAGTGATGCAATCACCCAGCTGACCCCATTGCATAGCCAAATGAAAACAGAAACTGCATATTTCACTATCACTTGGCAACTTCAGGGAAATCAGAGTCCTGGGATGAAAATCTCATCCACAGATTATCTGGAATTCCTTGTCCTCCTTGAAAACTGCGTCACACTGCCCATAGCTCAGTGTGGCTTCCAGCCTTGGGCAGAGCCTTGTTCAAGAACTGATGGGTTGTGATCTTCCCAACAGCAGACACCAGCAGATGCTGGGAATCCGAAACAAGCTCAAGTGCATGACTCTTCTACATTGCTTTCTGTTGCTGTGCTAAACACCATGACCAAAAGCAAATCAGAGAGGAAAGAGTTTATCTGCATCTTACTTACACTTATGGGTCCCAGTCTATCCTTGAGGGAAGTCAGGCAGAAAACATGGAGGAATTGTCGGCTTGTTTTCTGCTAGCTTTCTTGTGCAACCCTGATCCACCTGTCCAGGGATGGTTCCGCCCACAATGGGCTAGGTCCTCCCATATCTATCATCAACAAAGACGGTTCATCAGAGCTAGAACCACAGGCCAATCTGATAGAGACAATTCTTCAGTTGAGGTTTCCCCCTTCCCAGTATCAAGCTGTGAATAAAAATTAACCAGTACAACATACAGCTTTACAGGCTTCCCCAGAGCCCGAATCCACTCTTGGTTCCACTGGGGCATTGAAGGGATACTGGTCTTCTAGGAGGAGAGCTGGAGCAGGCTTTGAGGTCCTTGGTGTATTCAACTACTGAATAGGAAAGGAAGGCGTGGCCGAGCTTCCTAGCCAAGAGGTTGACATCATAACAATATCAAATGCAAAAACAAAGAGGATGCTCAGGTGGGAAAATGAGAGAGAGGTAAAAGAAAAAACAGCAGCTTGTCCTCATCCGGGTGATCAGGAAAGAGGGGACCCTGTCCTGAGCATGTTGAGCACACAGCGCCAGCCAGTGTTGGGACTCTACACAGCATCGCCAGTGTTCCTAGAAGCTTTGTAAAACCAGAATGACTACCCCCACCCACTCCACAGGTGAGAAGACGACAGAGTCAGCAAGGATGCCCAAAGCCAACAGCCTCCTGTACTATAGTCTGAGCTACGGCAGGGGCTGGCGCTGCCTTTACTTGTTAGGTTGTCAGCAGACTCCTAAAATGGCGACACAGCTCCCAACATTCCAAAATGGTGGGTCCTAGCTTAGCCCAGGCAATCCCTCTGCTTGGTGGGAGACCAATCAATTGTGGGCTAAGCTGCCCAGCCTATGCCATGGAAAGTTATCCAAGCCCCTAACTGTCTATAAAAGATGTCGACATACTTACCTGGCAGGGGAAATACCATGATCAAGAAGGTGGTTTTCCCAGGGCGAGGCTCATCCATTGCACTTGGGATGTGCTGGACCCCTGCAATTTCCCCAAATGTGGAAACTCGACTGCATAATTTGTGGTAGTGGGGGACTGCGTTCGCGCTCTCCCCTGCTTTAAAAAAAAAAATGATGCCTGACTGCTGCTCTGTCTGGTCCTGGCAGGAAGCAGTCCAGAAATTTATTCCCTAATAAACTGTTGTTCCCATGGAGTTATCTCGGTCAGTGGCCTCCACTGTACCTACTTCCAGAAGATTATCATAATCAAATTTATTAATTATTGTGTTTTGAGTGCACCTAGTTTTCACGTAATTAGGTCATGTGTTTTTATGTGTTGAGATCTCATCGAATTATGTCATGTATGTCTATAATAATTGCCTTTATATGTTATTTGTGTTAAAACAATTTTTTAAACCATGGTCACTTCAATGTGTCTTTTTCATTCATTATTCCCCTCTGGATTCTGCTCCTCACACTAGGCCCAGCTGCAGATTCAGCATGACCCCTGACTTGAGTCAAGGAGTACTTTAGCATGGAAAGATAGACTTCTCAATGCCAAGATCTTCTGAAAAAAAAAAAAAAAATAGAAAAAGTATCAAATGACATTTCCCACAGTCCTTCATGTTCAATGTCCCCTGCAGGCTTCCTTTCCTTAATGAGTGACCATCAGTTGTCATCATCCGGGAGAAGGGCAGAGCCTTCCCTCGATCGTGTGGGACAAAACTACAGATTATCTAAGGCCTAATATTACGTCTAGAAAGAAATGGATATCTGCTTTCATGAGATGAAATTTACCAATTAGCTCATGCTGTAAAAAACAATTATTAAAGGGGCTGGCAAGATGGCTGAGTGAGTAAAGGAGCTTGCCGCCAAGCCTGACAACATGAGTTCAATCCCCAGGACTCACACGGTGGCAAAAGGGAGAGAACCAACCTTTGTAGGTTATCCTCTGTCCACATGCATACCATGGCACACTTGTACACACACACACACACACACCAAACAAACATAATATAATAAAAATTATATTAAAATATTAAAGCACTTGACTAGAAAGATCCCAACTTTGATATTGGAAAAGAAGATGCAGTCCTGGCATCTCCTGACAAATTGGAGCACTTCTGACTGCCACATATGCTCGCTGTAGCTCTGTGCTTCACATATGAAATGGGAACAACAGCAAGGTTCTCTACAGAATTCTAGCAAGAGTTCTATAGCACAAAACAAGTCACCTAGGATAGACCCTGGTATGGGCGCCCCATGAACCGGGTTGTTATGAATCCCACCTCTTACTTAGCTGTGGGGGTTCAGCACTTCCAACAGAAAAGCACTTAGAGAACAACCTTGAGCCAAACAGACACTCATGGCTGTGATCTGGAGTGCCTTGGTCCCTCTGGCCCTGCACTGTCCCATCCACACAGCCCCTTTGGGGTCTCCCACTATGACTGTGACCACAGAAACTATCAGCTTTCTGTGGGAACCAGGAAACTGTCCCCTGTGGATCCTGTCACAGGTCCTCAGGGTGCTTCAGAGACCAGAGTGTAGGTCCTCCTACCCAAAGACTCTCCTATCACCTCCCTTCATGGGAGTCCTTCTGTGTCAACACCAGGCTATACACAGGCCTACAACTGTCACAGGAGTCTTTTCCAGCAGCATTGGCTATACCTGGATTTTAAAACATAAGTTGAACTCATTGAGTAGTTGGTATGTCTCTGTGTGTGTGTGTGTGTGTGTGTGTGTGTGTGTGTGTTTGAGTGTATTCATGTGTGTTCACATGTATGCAAGTTTGTGTGCATGCAGGTAGATAGCGACCAGAGGTCAATGTCAGATGTCTTCTTTGATTGCCTTCCACTTTACTTTTTCAGACAGTGACTCTCATTGAACTGAAAGCTCACTAATTAGCTCAACTAGCTGGGAAGCAAGCCCCGGGGTCCTCTGTCTTCACCTCCCTAGCTCTGGATTGCCGGCAAGCACACTGCCACACACAACTGTTTTTATATGAAATCGGGTCCTCGTGCAATCACTTTACCAACTAAGCCGTCTCCCCAGCCCCAACTGAGGAATTTTAAGTCATCAGATTCCGCATAGAGAATTTGGAGAGCAAGCAGCTCTTGCCTCACTGGGAACAGAGCTGGTAACTGGCTGCTGTCTGTTCCCCTCAGCTGGAGTATGGATGGTTCAGCTTGCCCAACCCCTCCTCTGTCTCTCAACATTACACCATGTCCTCTATTTTTTTACTAATAGTTTTCCTGCCCCCAACCTCTCAGGACATGCATCTCTGAATCCTTGCCTAAGACAGAAGCCTCCCACATTGAGCCTTCTGGGTAATCCTGGAAGAGCAGGAAAAGGGAAGAGAACAGAAAGAAGGAGATCCAGGGAGACGCAGGCAGGGAATATTTTAAGTCAATCTGTCTCAGAAACCTTAGGCAGAATCAAGTGATGTCTGGTGTAACAGGGCTCTCAAGGGCTCTCAGTTCTCGCCGCCTGGACATCAACGGAGTGAAAAAGGCACAGACAGCTCTCCAACCTCTCAAACGACAAAAGGCCTGACCAGCCAAGGACATTTGAGAAGCCGTTGAACACTGATCACAGAGGGTAGACTACAGGGTGTGGTTAGCAAGACCTCAGTGACCCTGAAGTGCTAGGACAGTGCCTGGGTGCCGTCAATGGAGCTGTTATTACACCATTCCACTTAAGGCTCACAAGAATCCGGAGTGACCAGTGGGGATATCCTGTGCTACGGGTCGCAAACTGAGGCTTCAGGAGTCAAAAATAAGTTGTCCAAATTCTCAAAGCTTGAAAGACAGAGAGTAGATTCCGTTCAAAGAGTCTTTTGGGGAATCCAGAAAAGCATTTCCATAGAGTGAAACCTCCTGTACCTCTAGTGGGCCTGGGACTCCAGGTGCTCTGATTGGGGCTGACAGCAGCCTGGGACTCCTGGGCATTCCACAGGAGAGCATCCCAAGGGGGCATGCAGGGCCTCAACAAGCAAGTTGGTAAGGTGCACACATCCAGGCCAGGTACGTTAGGAACTGGCAAGGAAGAGGACCACGCATTAAGAAGGACTCTCTCTGCCCATCCTCCACAGTGGTCTAGTGCTGCCATGGTTTTGACCGTAGAGCATGGTTTTGGATACATAGTGTGTGTATGATTGTAAGCCAGCTCTTCCATGTACTAGTTCTGTGACCCACAGCAGATAATCCCTGGCCTTATAGGGTTGTCAGTCAATTAATCTAAATTAAGCTCTTGGCAATTCAGAGCAAGTTAAACATAAACCATGACAGTTATTGCACTCTGGAGAGGTCCTCGGATGTGAACTGACCTTCTGATTTCCTGACCTCAGCTAGCTCTACACTCCACCTGGATTTTCTTACCTTCTAGTGGTTTCTCCAGACTGTTCCTCTAGCTCCATCCCAGAACTCCTTCCCCTGTCAGCTTTCAGAGGCTTCTAGAAGACCCTTTATCTCTGCCATCCTTCGAGCCTCTGATCCTTTCAGGAACAAACACTAGACTTTGTAAAGAGCCCCAGTTCATCCTTTTGAGCCACTTCCCAGTCTACCTTCTCCAAACCTTCTAGTTCTTAGCAGTTGCCAGCATCAACTTTCAGGTCCTGCCAACCCAGGCAGTGATGATCTGGGACTTTGTACTCCCAACAGCAGCAACAAGTACTCTGTGAATGTTAGTTAAACGAATGCATGGGTGAATGAATGAATGAATGAATGGTTGCCTGCTTGCCTACTTTCTAAACTCGGCTACATGTTTGGCTCTGTCAAGACTTATTGTTCCTGTATCCAGGGCACACACCTTGTATTTCTAGGGTCCTGACTATACCTAACTGTCAAGGCTACTCCCTTTGAGGGATAGTTATCATTATTAGGTGGTGAGAGTATATTCCCATTATTTGTGTCCATGAAAAAAACAATCTATGGGGGGGGTGGCTCAGCTGTTAAGAACACTGGCTGCTCTTGCAGAGGACCTGGGTTCAAATCCCAGCACTCACATGGTGGCTAACAACTGTCTATAACTCCAGTTCCAGGGGAATCCAATGCCTTCTTCTGACCTACATGGGCAATGCATGATGTAGGTGCACCCACCTACATGCAGGCAATACACTCTTACACATAAAATAAAATAATTTTAAAAAGACAAAAAGAATCTATAAAAGAGAAGGGTTCAATGGGCTGGAGAGATGGCCTAGCAGTTAAGAGCGCCGACCGCTCTTGCAGAGGACCCAGGTTCGATCCCCAGCACCCACATGGCGGCCGAGAACCGTCTGAAACTCCAATTCCAGGAGAACTCCAGTTCCAGGGGAGTCTGACACCCTCTTCTGACCTCCGCGGTGTTGCACATCACGGGTGCACAAACCTGCATGCAGATAATACATTCGTACACATACGGAAATAAATAAAATTAAAAAAATTTAAAAAAAGTTTTAAAAAAAGAGAAGGGTTCAAAAATGATTGCTTGAGACACTGTGTTCTTCATTTCTTTGTGGTTAGGAAGCAGGATGGATTGTTGACTAAAAAGTCGGAAACAGCCTTTGACTTTTGAAGAAGGGACCCCGAAGCATGGCTTCCTAGTTCCCAGAGGCTCCGCCTGGACCGGGATCCCCCACACACTGTGCTGCGGCTTCTGTCTTCTGTCTGTGGCCCACACTGCAGCAGCAAATCTTTCATGGTCTCTCCAAACAGCTGCTTGACCATCCCAGGGGGACAGCAAAGCAAAGGCAGGACTGTCTTCTCGGTGTCTCGCAGATACTAGGTCATCACCCCCATTGCGGAATGGAGGATGTATGCTAATGTTACAGCAACGGTGCCCAAACCAGGAAACCCCTCAACTACTGAGTGCCGCAGCATGTGCTGCCCATGTTGCCCACCTGACCACACACAAAAGAAGGAGCAAACTTATACAAATGCAGCTCTGAGGTGCTTGACTAGAGCCTTGCTGATAGTGACGAACAGACGCATGTGTAAGCCCATGCCTGGGAGTCCAGTCCTGTCTTCTGGGCTCTTTCTCTGCAAAGTCTAAAGGATTTGATGAGGTGTGTGCATCAGAAGAGACTTAAGACCCTTTTCTCTCTTTTTCTCCGTCTTGGTTTTTAAGACAGATGTTTGCTATGTATCCTAGGCCAGCCTGGACTGGGCAGTCTTCCTGCCTCAGGCTTAGTGCTGGGATTACAAGCAGGTACCTTTTTAATTTTTCTTCTTAAGCATCATACACTTATTAGACATTTACTATGTGCCAAGCACCATTCTCAGATCCCCTGAAATATAAACTACAGAGCTCCATTTTATAGAAGAGAAAACTCACCAGCCAGGGGTTAGAAGATGCTTTTTATTTATTTTTTATTTTTTTATTTTTTATGTGTATGAATGTACTGTCTGCATGTAGGTCTGTGCACCCGTGTCATGCAATGCCGCGGAGGTCAGAAGAGGGCGTTGTGTTCCCCTGGAACTGGAGTTAAAGACAGTTCTCAGTTGCCATGTGGGTGCTGGGGATCGAACCCGGGTCCTCTGCAAGAGCAGTCCGCGGTCTTAACCGCTAGGCCATCTCTCCAGCCCCAGAAGATGCTTTTTAAAGCAAAGACCTGTGCCAGACTGGAGGAGGAGCAAGTCCAGGATGCCCAGGAAAGAGAGAGCTTCTGGACAGAGAGCCCACTCCCAGTGCTGTCTCCCTTTCTCTCCACCTCGTTTTGTTGAGCCACAGTACTGGAGTCCAGGAGGCAGCCTAGAGAAAGTGGAGAGAGCTTTGGAACTGTTGGCTCCATCCTTTTCATTCATATTGATTAGTTCTCCCCACATACCAAAAGCTCACAATTAATTCCCCCATTGTTCCAGATAGGGAAACTGAGGTGAGAGGATGAATGTGAGACTGCACGGGAAGTAAAGCCCACGGCTCCCAGATGAGGCCTGGGATTGCAGAGTGAGAGAGGATGTTCTAGTCATCATCCCTAGCACACACTCAAACAGAGACCCCTCCATTTGCTGCTTGGTGATCAGTAGTCAGGCACTTTTACTTATTGTGCTAACTAGGACCTGCTTCATAAAGCATTCTTCCCAGAGTCCTGTGGACCTTCTCCACCTTGGGGGAGAATGTGGACTTGTGTATGCAAAGGGTTTCCTGACAAAAAGAGAAACGTTTACATTCCAAATGTACCCAAGAAATTCTTTGAGGACTCCATTCTCTTCCTTTCTATCAGGATTATGCCCCGTGGCATCCATGAGTTGTCCTTCCCTGACATCTGGGCTTCATGTTCCTTTACTGTGCCACACAAACACTCTGATTCAGTCAAGCAAAGCATTCCACCACGTAAGTACTCTATGTTATTGATAGACACTGTGTTTTGGCTTAAGTTTGAAGTGTTCCTCACAGGCTCATGCTTTAACAGTGCCATCCCCAGCTTGTGGTGCAACTTTGTAAGGCTATAGAGACTGTAGGGGTGAGGATTGGCTAGTGGAAGGAAGTAGGTTGCCGGGAGGCGGGGACCTTTGAAGGTTACCTGCCCCTGGTGTCTGTCCAGTTTTTCCTACTTCCGAGCCTATACTTAACAAACCACCAGCACAAATTCCCACACCATGGACTTTGCTCACCATGACAAATTAAAATCCTTCCCAAACCATGAGCCAAATAAATCTGTCTGTGAGCCCTCAGGCACAGGGACTGGATCTAGGTGCACTCTGGTTGGCCCCTCCAATCAGCACAGAATCTAGCCTTGGGCTCTAGTTAGTGAGGTTGTTAAGCAGTTGGGAGCCTAGACCATTCTCTTGGGTGAACACAGATCAAGGCCTATTTTCTTCCTTGCATGCTGCCTTGTTTAGGGAGTTCTCTGTATTGTTCCTTACAACTGCGTGTGACTATACAATTATCTGAAATTTTCAATCAATAGCTAGTGTTTGATTTGGTTTTGGCTTTTGAGGCAGAGAGACAAATAATACTCCAGGCTGCCCTGGAACTCACTATGTTTCCCAGACTGGCCTGGAACTCACTGTGCTCCCCAGACTGGCCTGGAACTCATAGCGGTCCTCTTGCCTCAGCCTCTCAAATGCTGGGATTATAGGCATTACCACATGCCTGGCTTCTCATGTTTGATTTAATATTGATCTAAGCCCAATTGCTTAAAGCATCCCATACATTGTCATACAAAGTTGACAGGTTTCTCCAGCAGAGAGGAGAAAACGTTACACTCAGAGTCATAATCTGGCTTGCTTCTGATTTCAACTGAAGCTGGAAGAGGCCTGAATCTGGTTTGCTGGGTTATAAAAAAACATATCCTCCTTGGAACTGCTGGCAGTTTGAGTCAGTCTTGTATTATCCAGTTTCCATTTAATCAGTGTGGCATGATCCCCTGGGGAACCACTTTGCCCCATGCCACAATCATTCATAAAGGCTAGTGATTTCCTACCTCCAAACACACCTGCTCCCAATCTCAACTCCTTCCTGCTATCCCATGACAGAGATTCTAGCACGCGATGTGGTTAATGTCCAAAGGGCTGCCAGAACACTGTGATTTGTTCTATCCGATAAGCACTGCATGTTCAGAGAAAAATAAGACACATTTCTTTCACTTGAGGCTGATACAAGCTCATAAACAGGGAAAAAAAAGGCTCAGATGGTTCCAAAGATGAATATGTATCCATTTGTATGTCTTACAAGATGCTGTGAGAAGATGAGAGGAAGGATGAACCTAACTGTGACTAAAGATGTTCAGGAAGAGTCTCCACAAAGAAACTTGGAACTGAGACTCAAAGATGTCCCAGCACAAGGCACAGGAGCCAACAAGAAAGGGGTTTTCAGGAAAATTATCAGTAAGAGCAGCAGCCTGGGTCAGTATGACTCTTTCTGGAACGATGAAGATGATGGTTCAACGGGAAAGTGAGTTCAAAGAATTCCAGAAGAGAAGCAGGCAAGGACTAGATAGAGGGCCATCTGTGGCCTCCTATTTCAGGAGCTTTCACTTCTAACTTGAATGTTAGTAGGGGAACGAATTAACAGCACAACTTCTGTAATGTTGGCTCTCAGGAAGCTGAAGCAGAAGTGTTGCCACGAGTTCAAGGCTAGACTAGACTACATCCTGGGTACCAGACCAACCAAGTCTACACAGCCAGATCCTTTTTCAAAACAGCAAGGGTGGGGGGTAGAGGGGGAAAGCATGGATCTTAGATATAAAAGCAAAACCAGATCTGGGCATGGGTTATCTAGAAATAGCAGTCAATTGGTCTGTGTGATCCCATAAACAGCTGAATTTTATCAGGATGCTTATTAACATGGGTCACATGACTTCCCATAAACTCTGCATGGCCCTGGGAGGACATTTCCTAACAGAATTGCTCTTCTGGATTGCCGGGACATAGAACGGCAGAAGTCACAGGTGGATCACTACAGCTCCTTAGCTATAAATTCTCCAGAGAGGAACAGGAAGAATCACAGTGAGAGCCTGAGATTGCCACCACGGCCAAGAAAAGTGATATCCTAGAGGCCTCTGGCCAGTGGATCTGGGCATCTGTTCAGCAGATGCTCCTCCCCATGCTGAATGCAACTGGGCTCTTGACTTCCTGGATCACTCTCCCTCCTGCAGACCATGTGTATGAAGAAAACATACCTATGTTTACATCCCAGATCTACCACTTTCAAACTCAGCTTCACTTTCCCCTATTTGTCACACAGAAATAATCACCATCCTTACCTCAGAGAGTTGCTAAGCAGTGTGATGGATGGAAAGCACCCAGCTGGTCAGAGGTCCTAAGAGAAACAGGTATTACTCTAGCTGAACGCCAAAGCCTCTTTTCATGCCAGAGCTAAAGGGGAGAGAGAGAGGAGCTGAGGGCCTCAGAAAGTCCAGCTTTCTCCCAACTATGTAATCAAACATCAGAACAGGCAATAGCCAGCCAATGAGGAGCTGGCAAGCGGCTGGGCTACCCAACATGAGCGCTTGCCTTCTTCTGACTATGTTGGCTCACTGTGAGGATGACTAGCGATTTCCTGAGTGATGCGTTCATCACTACCAAGGATCTTGCCAAAGACCTGAGGTGGAAGACCAAAGGGCAGTCCTAGAATGACAGTATTTACACAAATCCGATTAGAAGTCCAAGGTTCTAGTCCAGGCTCTTGAATGAAAAGAAAATCTCCCCAGTCATTTGCAAATAAACTTAAAGAAGCAGGGAAAGCAGGGACTGGAAAAGAATAGACCTCAAGACGTTGTGTCTCTCTAGCCTAGTCTCGGGTAGGTTTGACTAATTAATTTTAAACCCTGATGTCAGAAGATGTTGAATACTTTCCATGGAAAGCGATGCTACAAAGGTATTTTACTTCTACCTCAGCAAGAATTGATTCTTCCTGTCAAGTGGGACGCAAATATTCTTCCTATCCTTATAATAAAGAGTAGCTACCCTATGGGGCTGGAGAGATGGCTCATCAGTTAAGAGCACTGAATGCTCTTTCAGAGGACCCAACTTTGGTTCCCAGCATCCACATGGCAGCTAACAACTGTCCATAACTCCAGTTCCAGGGGATCTAATGCCTTCTTCTCCACGGGCACTGTATGGCATGGATGTACTCACATACAATCAGTCAATACACTCATACACACAAAATAAAAATAAAAATAAATAAAATAGTTTAACACCCTCATCACAGGCATAAATAAAATATTTTTAAAAAGAATAGCCACCTGGAAAATAACATAATATTTCCAGAATGGGTTTAGATTAGTGTGCTTAAATTTTAAAGAGACAACTTACCACATCCTATGCCATCTACCAGCAAGTAGGAGAGAGAGGCAACATTTTAGAGAATATATTAAATAGAAAATTCAAGCATCTCCAACCTGTAGTCTCAGCACTTAAGAAATAGAAAAAAGAAGATCAAGAGTCAGGTTGCTGAGAATGATGCCACATGCCTTTAATCCCAACCCTCAGGAGGCAGAGGCAAGTAGGTCTCAGGGAGGTCAAGGCCAGCTTAGTCTACATAGTGAGTTCCGAGCCAGCCTGGGCTATAGGGAAACCCTGTCTCAAAAAACATCAAACAAATAAGCAAAAAAGAGCCAAAGAATTAAGCAAAAGATCCACCTGTGACTGAGGGTAGCTTGAGCTATATGAGAAAGGAAGAAAGAAAGAAAGAAAGAAAGAAAGAAAGAAAGAAAGAAAGAAAGAAAGAAAGAAAGAAAGAAAGAAAGAAAGAAAGAGAGAAAGAGAGAAAGGAAGGAAAGAGGAGACAGAGGGAAGGAGGAAGGGAAAGAAGAAAAAGCAGAGAAAAGGGGTGATTTCATACTCTCTTTTGATTAAGTCTGAATTAAGAAGCAGGTGCCTCAATATGCACTGCTAGGATAAGATGAGAGGATACACATGAGAGGGCCCCAGAGAGAAGAGTCAACACAGGGCAGAGATGGGACCTTAGCACACAGGGCAGAGAAGGGGACTTACCACACAGGGCAGAGATGGGACCTTAGCACACAGGGCAGAGATGGGACCTTAGCACACAGGGCAGAGGGAAACCCTAACATTAGTGCCCTTGTCCCTCCTGGACTCTCCATCAGGTAAACTGATCAACTTTCTTGTGGTTTTCCTTATCATTGCAAAATAACATAATAAGCCACCCAGTCATTCTCAACAAGTCCTTCTGTCATCTTCATAAAGCCCTGTATCAGAGAATTATTCTCATAGAAACCCACCAAGGTAGGTAAGACTTCCTTATTTTTATAACTGTGGGAATGGAGAATCTGTAGACTCTTTTTTTTTTTTTTTTTTGTATTTTTCTGTTTTTGAGACAGGGTCTCCCTGTAGTTCCAGCTGGCCTGGAGCTCGCTCTGTAGACCAGGCTGGCCTTGAACTCACAGAGATCCACCTGCCTCTGCTTCCCAAGTGCTGGGATTACAGGTGTGCACCACCTCGCCCAGCTAGGCTCTTATATTTGTATACTTTCTATATGTTCTTAAAAACTATGCTCCAAATCATGTAACTATATTGTAATAATCTTGGGAGTCTAACAGAACTTTATCACTGTAATCCCTTGAGACCTGGGAAAAGAGAATCTATATCAGGGATGATCCATCACCCAAGGGATATCACATCTGTAATGGACACCAAGTCCAGAAGCATCCAGAGTAATGTGAAGACTATCATTCCTATGATGAGAAAGAGACCACATGACATAGCATGTGAGGCCCATATTTTATGGGGAACAAAACAGCAAAGCATTCTCTTCATCCTCTTAAGTGGTTTTGAGTGAGTTGGTTTATAGGCCACACCACCATTCACCACACCACTGCCTGCCAAGAACAAGAAAGATAAGGGTCTCTGGATTGCGGTAGCATTAGGAAAGAGGAACAATTATATTGCTTAGAGATAACAAGTGCTTTCCCTATCTTCCCTCTTCCTGTCTCACTGCCTCCATCCATTCCATGGAGGCCTCCTTGTAACTAAATCTCAGGCCAACCACTAGCAAGCCACGCCCTCCTCTCCAGTCTCTTCTTCCTGTCTATGGTTCTGAGGTCACACCTATGTCTTTGAAAGACCATCCCACAGGCACAAACTGCATAGTAACACACTACAGTCATGTGTGATATGACATTGTTTCTGTCAACATTTCGGTGGATCTTGAAGGGTGGATTGCATATTGGCATAATAATCATCTTAGTCTAAGAACACTGATGTTAGCCAGGCATGCTGGCACATACCTTTAATCCCAGCACTTGGGACACAGAGGCAGGTGGATCTCTGTGGGTTCAAGGCCAGCCTGATCTACATATTGAGTTCCAGGCCAGCTGGGGCGATAGGGGGACCCTGTCTCAAAAAGACAAAACAAACAAACAAACAAAATCCACTGATGTTCATACAAGGAAATTGCCTGATGATATATTTTGGGGGGAGGGGGTCTTTTTGAGACAGGATCTCCCTGCATCCCCACCTGTCCTGGAACTTGCTATGAAGACTAAGCTGGCCTCAAACTCACGAAGATCCACCTGCCTCTGCCTCAGAGTGCTGGGATTAAAGGCATACACCACCACACCTAGGGATGATACATTTCTTTAAAACATGTCCCATGGTTAAGTATCCCAGGGCTATACTTTTCCCTCAATCCCAGAACTCAGAAAGTGCTTAATAATGGGCTCACACAATAAAAGTTTGTTTAGTTAAATTTCACTTACACCTCTCTGGACCAAAGGCGTTCACCTCTGCTCCTTATTAAACCTTGACAATCATATGACAAATCATCAACCTTATTCTACAGATGAAAGAAAGGAAGCTATAAAGGGAGCCTAGCTTGAAGCACGAAGGCCCGGAGCTGCGCTGGAAGCCGGGCTGCCTTTTCTGTTTCAGGACTCTGTGTCATCCCTTCATCTGAAGCCAGAAGGAATATGTGCAGGGCTGACAGCCATGTTGCCAGCTCTCTTAGTCATTACTGGAGCTGAACTGTTTTCTGTTTCAGTCACTTCTAAAGGCCACTTAGAGAACCCAGTGAACTCCCAGAATGGGCTAGTCCAGTCCAGGCTCACACTGCCACTTCACTTCTAGAACCTATTTCTTCATGCGTATTTAATAGATTTGACCACCAGTCTTTATCCAATGCAGTAAAAATGACAAGAAGCAAGCCTCTGAAGTCAGACCCAAGACCAAATCCTAGCTCTAACAGCTATGTGACCGTAAACACAGTTTTTTAACCCAGGGCTTTGATTTTTCTGTGTAGAGGGATAAAGATGTCTACTTTTGAGGCTTGACATAAGCAAATGAACAAGTCAGAAAAGGTACTTTTAACTGGTTATATAGATGAGATAGATGATAGATACATAGACTCATAGATAGGTAGTGGCACATAATATAAAATTGATTTTGCTGCCTGAGAAAGCAAATATTTAGAGCTTAGAGAAAAAGATTTAGAGTATATGAGTGATAGAGCTTCCTGACCAACTGCAAGGATGTGGGTTCAGTGCTCATAAATGAAGTGTGTGTGTGTGTGTGTGTGTGTGTGTGTGTGTGTGTGTACAAAGAAAAGGGGAATTAGAGTTTAGGAAATAAGAATAATAATATCGTAAATATCTCTCTTTTTCTAGACAAGAGATCAGAACCAAACATATTAAATAACTTGCCCAAAGCCACAGTTAAGTTTCTGGATCTCTTCAGATCCTGTACTTGTAAGGTGCATGGCATGCACTTAGCATTCAGTGAGCATTTTCAGGTTAACTGAATGAATGTGGTGTGGTCTGAGTGCAGCAGTGCAACTCCGGAGTCTTCTTTGTGCAGTACTATTCCTGCCTCATCTTCTTTGGATTAGGACTGCTACAAGATATTAGAGACCACCTGGGAATTGTCTCCATAGCCTTGAGAAGTAACCAATGTTTATGCTTCCTTAAAATAGAGAGGGACAGACCTCCTTGTGTCCACAATCTCTACTTTGTTAGGACCCCTTGGACCCCGAGATCTAGAAGCTTCCCCCAGACCTGTCTTGATGAATGCATCTCTCAACTCTCAGCAGAGACGCTTCCTTATACAGAGAACCACAACTAGGCAATGTACAGTGTGCTTATCCCTGAATAGAATACCTGTATAAACTTCTGCTTCCCAAGGCTCAGGGGTCATTGTGGAAGAGAGGGTGGCAAGATTATAAAACCCAGAGGAGGTGGATGTTTACAATGAAACAGTTTTCATGTGAACTCAGAACAATGGTGACTGTATACAAAAGTCCCATGCAAGCTCAAGCCAAAGAAACCCCCAGTGTAAACATGGGGAAGTAGGTAAGACACCCCAACCCTACCCAAGGAACTACTGGCAACTAACGGCTGCTTGGAAGGGGAGATTCAGTCTCATTTAAGAGTGAGAATCTTCGTAGGTTGCTCCAGTGGATGAACACATACCAAAGAACTTTGGTTGGGGGGGGGGCTGTTAGTAAGCGGGGTACAGAGATGGGAGAAGATCTAAATATTATCAAATATTATCAAAATACATTGTATGAAATTCACAAAAACTCAATTTATGAAAAGGGGAGGAAAGGGCTAGGGCTCAAGAACACAGTGTATTGACTGTTCTTTTATTTATTTTATTTTATTTATGTCTGTATGTGTATGAATGTACTGTCTGCATGCAGGTTTGTGCACCTGTGTCATGCAATGCCGTGGAGGTCAGAAGAGGGTCTCAGATTCCCCTGGAATTGGAGTTACAGATGGTTCTTAGCCGCCATGTGGGTGCTGGGGATCGAACCCAGGTCCTCTGTAAGAGTGGTCGGCGCTCTTAACCGTTAGGCCATCTCTCCAGCCCGACTGTTCTTTTAATAAGACAAGTCAAGTTAGAGCCAGGCGTGGTGGTGCACACTTTTAATCCTAGCATGTGTGAGTTCAAGACCAGCCTGGTCTACAGAGTTAGCTCTAGGCCAGCTGGGACTAAAGGGAGATCTTGTCTCAAAAAGACCAAAAAAGAAAGAAAAGTTTTCTTCCTTCACTGAGAATATTATAAAAATAGAATTCCACTTGGTGATGATCAAGTTACCATCGTCTGCTTTAATCCTATGGAATTAAATTTAGTTCCATAAACAAAGAACCATGGTGTTCAGTGGACAAAGCACAGGAACATGGTTAAGAGATGTGGGTTCAAATCTTAGTTTTTAGGTACTCCAGGGATGAAGCCAAGCCCTCTGAGTTTCCTCATGTGTAAAATGCAAATAATATTTGCCCATCTCCTATTATAATAATGAGACTAAAGTAGGATTCTGTGCTTCTTTTGATGTCTACTACATAGACATGCTTAATAAATATGTATTCATTTAATGGGATGCACATGTAGCGTTTGGCACATTAAGGATGCAGCATCCGATTCTACCCATTCTGATTAACTCTAGCATTATACCTAGGTCCCTAAGAGGCCCTTAATAGATGCTTATTCCTTCAATAGAATGCCTGTCTGATGACTGGCATAGTAGTTGCTTAATGAATGCTTGTTCATTCAATGGAATCCTAGCACAGTGCATAGCATTTAGTCAACACTCAACAAACATTGACGGAATCCAAGTAGGAAAAATTGAACTTTATTTGTTTAATGAAATTTTGCAGCCCCATAAATATTGTATGTTGCTGCCAGTGCTTTACAAAGTGGATCGACCATTGCTGAAATATCCTCAGCTTTCACTGGAAACTATTTTCCAAACATACAGCATTCCATGAATGTGCCCTGACAACATTGGCAATGCTGAACACCCTCAGGACCCTAAACAAGTGGCAAGAGAGTGTAGTAAATGAGTTCATTTAAAAGTCAGAGAAGCATCTGTCTTCACACAGAGAAATGTAGCCACTTAGTCCCTCCTGCGATTGTTCAGAGCTCAGCTTGACAGCTGCTGTGGAAGATTCTAGAGACCTGGGGCTCTGAGGCAAGATTGCCAAGTGCAGGCAGAGACTGTTAAAAATTTCTGCTAGGCGTGGTGGTGCACGCCTTTAATCCCAGCACTTGGAAGGCAGAGGCAGGTAGATCGCCTGTGAGTTCAAGGTCAGCCTGGTCTACAGTGAGTTCCAGGCCAGCTGTGGCTACAGGGAGACCCTATGCCAAAAAAGACCAAAAAAAAATTTAGAATTTCTTTACATACACATGCATACATACATAAATAAATCTGTGAATGTGTGTGTGTATGAATGTGCTTATATATAAAATCTTATAAAAGATTGTCTTCAAAGTTCTGTTTTGTTTAGGTAATTCACAACAGTAAGGTGATTCACTTGAAAATAAGAGTGGCTTTTCTTAGAAAAATTTCTCCTGTCAGAGGACACACTCTCTAAAATGACCAGCAAGCAAAGAGCTTAAAGAAAGGAAAGACACTAAGGATGTAGTGCAGTAGGTAGAGCACTGGTCTAGCATCCACAAAGCCCTAGGTTTGATCCCCAGCAAACAAATTTTTTTGTGAGTCCTTTACAAAGATGGGACTGAACCTGGACCTGAAGAATGAATGTGAGTCTCCATGAAAAGGTGGAGGGAGAACATTCTAGACCTAAAAGCAAAAGGGAAATTTAAGGTTTGCTGACGATGAGGTGTCCACTATGGCTGCACATCGGGTGTGACTGGCTTAAGGCTTAGGAGCAGCAAGAAATGTTAAGGAGGTGGGACCTGCTGGGAGACCTTTCCTGCCAGGATATGAAGTTTAGTTAGACTTTACTCCGTGACCCCGTGAGGAATGCTCTGTTGATATCTTTGATAACAAAAGATAACACTTATCTCCATCTGTTTTATTTTAGACTTGGTATTTATTATTATCTCTATAATTATTTTCTCTACTTCCTCCTTCCCATCTGCAAGTTCTTTGGGCCCACTTCTTTATTATCTATAAATGTAGTATAAAATGTTTCCAGGAATAAGTATAAAAACACATTGATCTGAATAAGAATCAGTGCTATCTTTCTAGAAGTTAACCTTGGTGGCCTACTCTCTAATTTCCTTTCCAGACAGTCAGGAAGGGTGCCATTAGGACTTAGTGTAAGGAACACAAGCCCTCTGGGTATTTTAATCCAGAGAATAAGACTTTTCTATGGTCCTTGGGAGGCTAATGGAGCCATTCTGGAGAGGACTCACTGGTTCAGTGTGCAAGAACAACATGAGGGGACAAAGGTTGGATGCTGCGGCTGCTGCTGCTGCTGCGACTTAAACCACCAAGACCTCTCAGTCGCAAAAGCTGGATGACTGTGTTCCATGCCACACATCTGAGTCAGTTCATAGGCATGAGTGTATCTATGAGTTTCCTCGCCAACAGCAGTGATATCAGGACTATGGCCTCTAGCCCATGTCCAACAGCCATGTCTTCTGGGAGCTCATCTCATTGGTGGAACCTAATTGGTCTCCAAACCTTCAACTTCAAGGGGGGTCGGGAAATGTAGTTTTTCAGCATTGTCCTGTAGTAAATTAAAGCCCATACTCATGAGTCCCTCCCACCTGCCAGAAGAGCTACTGGCTGTTAGTAGTTGCTTCGGGTGGGGATAGCTGCTGGAAAGTGGTCCACATACCAGCAAATAACTCCCCATCCACGCTCATGCGAACAACCTTAGTTAAACTCAGTGGGTCATTTAAAAAGACACAAAATAGGAGGGGGCCGTGCTGGCAGGAAAAGGGGCTTCTGAAAGGGTGGAAGGGGGACAAAGGAGGAGAGTGGGAGATAAAACAGGATCAAAATACATTCATACCCCGGGTGTGGTGGTGCACGCCTTTAATCCCAGCACTCGGGAGGCAGAAGCAGGTAATCTCTGTGAGTTCAAGGCCAGCCTGGTCTACATAGCAAGCTCCAGGGCAGCTGGGACTGAAGGGAGACCCTGTCTCAAAAAGACGTACACACACAAAAAAATACATTAATACGTGTATTCCATTGTCTATAAAAAGCGAAAGGAATAATGAAGAGCCCACAGAAGCAGATGGGAGAGGACACCTGGCTCTGAGAAGCAAACCCAGTGCAGTCAGGAATAATACCAATTGTTGAATAATAAAGAAAGCATACTGTCAGGCTGGAGAGATGGCCTAGTGGTTAAGAGCGCCGACCGCTCTTACAGAGGACCCGGGTTCGATCCCCAGCACCCACATGGCGGCCGAGAGCCGTCTGAAACTCCAATTCCAGGAGAACTCCAGCTCCAGGGGAATCTGAGACCCTCTTCTGACCTCCGCGGCATTGCACGACACGGGTGCACAGACCTGCATGCAGACAGTACATTGATACACATACAGAAATAAAAATTAAAAAAAAAAAAGAAAGTATAATGTCTTTGTGATGGCTTTCAGTGTCAACTTGATGAGATATAGAATCACCTGGGAAAGAAGGCCTTCCTGGGATTGTCTGGATTTGGTTAGCATGTGGACATGCCCAGTACAGGGGTTTTCTTGATTAGGACAGTCGAGGTGAGGTGATCCATGCTAAATGCAGGCAGCACCACTTCACGACTAGAGTCCTGGACTGCATATAAAAAAGGACGCTGAGCGCAACATCCATCCATCCATTGCTCTCTGATGCTTAACCTTCGATGCAGTGTTACCAGCTGCTTCAAGCTCTATTGTTGTGACTTCCTCCATCAGGACGGACTGCAGCCTCTAGCCATGAGCCCAAATGAACCTGACCTCTGCCCTTAAGCAGCCTTTTTGTCAGGTTATTTTACCCAGAAAAGTAACTAAGACATGCCTGAATAAAATTGCCTAAGAAATAAAAGATTATTTTACTAATCTTTTCTTTTATAAAGATGTATTTGTTTTTCATTCGTGTTTATGTGTACTTGTCTGCATGTATGCATGTATGTTCATGTGTACTTGTCTGCATGTATGTATGTGTGTATGCATGTATGTATGCATGTATGCATGTATGTGCACCACATGAGTGCCTGTTGTGCTCAGAAGTAAGAAGAGGGCCTCAGACTCCCTGGAACTGGAGTTATGGACAGCTTCAGGTTACCATGTGGGTACTGGGTAGCAAACCCCATCCTTTTGCAAGAGCAACAAGTGCTTGTAACCTCTGAGCCATTGCTCCAGCCCCATTAAAGTCCCCCAACACACACACACACACACACACACACACACACACACACACACCAGCTCTTCTCCTTTTCTTCATTTTTATCTCCTTTGGCTTTTGAAAACTCATTCCTTGCTGGGGATTAGTACATCATAGAGTAGACTAATGGTCTATACCTACAGAAGAGTATTCTGGACAGGAGGTCAGCAAGGGTCCACAGGGGCCCTGCCCAGTGTGGAGTTACAGAACCTGGGCATGGTGAGAAGAATGTGTTTATATAGGGGATGCCCAAACAAGAAAGCTAAAGCATCTGACAGCTAAAGTATACATCCACCTGGGGAGGAAGGTTGTATGTATCTGAGTTGGACTAATGAGGGCATCCCCACGGGGAAGGAGCCAGTGACAGAAAGGGCATATGGGATGGCTGAAAGGTATTAGTCAGTAAGTGAATACGTTTAAGAGAATGGGCATCAGGTTTTTCACCATGGGAGAAGGGAGCCATGAATTAAGGATGAATCCTGTGGTAATGTTATTATGGAATGAGAACTATGTGCCTAAACATTCAATTCAATGTGTGTGTGTGTGTGTAGGAAGATAGAAGCAGAAATAAACAAAGATGTAAATGCAAGCATGTGTATCTCCTGGCTCTGTCCACACAAAGGAACTGGGAACAGTGAGACTCCAACAAGAAACACATCTATTTTTTTGATGCTTGTTTGCTTCTTTGTTTGTTTGTGACAGGGTCTCATGTAGCTCTGATCTTGAATTCCCAATCCTCCGCTGCTCATGTGCTGCGATTATAAGCATGCGTCACCACACCCTCCTAGCACCTAAATCTTGGCTTTAAAATGACATTCCATACTAAAAACAACCAGCGCTCCTTGAAAACATGGCTGATTCCAGAGCTGGGTGGGGCAGAGAGAGCACAAGATGAGCCTGGAGCATCTTGCTGTGCCGGGAAGTCAGGAAGGACTCAAGGAACGGTGGGGACCTGTCAGAAGGACACAGAATGAGGTTTCAGGAATTCTCGATGACTACATCTTAAACATCTGGCACATCTTAAACGTCCAAGCAAATAGTGAAAGCAGTGAGTTATAACTCTTTTTTTTTTTAATTTTATTTATTTCTGTATGTGTATGAATGTACTGTCTGAATGCAGGTCTGTGCACCCGTGTCGTGCAATGCTACGGAGGTCAGAAGAGGGACTCGGATTCCCCTGGAACTGGAGTTCTCCTGGAACTGGAGTTTCAGACGGCTCTCAGCCGCCATGTGGGTGCTGGGGATCGAACCCGGGTCCTCTGTAAGAGCGGTCGGCACTCTTAACCGCTAGGCCATCTCTCCAGCCCCGAGTTATAACTCTTAATGAAAGAAGCACAAGTCCATGCCCATAAATAACTGAATATTTCATGAAGAACAGTATTTGCATAGTTTCAAAGTATCACCCAGGACAAAGGATAAACAGAATAGAACTTTCCAGCAGAGAAACCCAGTGGACACCGCGTTAGAAAGTAACCCCGAAGACCCTCATCACTAGTGGGACAAACTGAAGTGCCACAATCTCAGAAGAGATACAATGAGAGGCCCAGTATCACCTGTGAGATATCCTTGCCAGGATGCATGGTGGGAAGTTCATTGAAGTTGAACCATTGTGGGGACAACTGCTTCAACTTCAGTGAGGCTTGAGAATCGGATAACAACGTTGCACAGATGTTGATTTCCCAATGTTGATAATTCCACTTCAGTTATACAGAATGTCTTTCTATGTAGGAAATACCCACTTAGGTATTCAGAAGTCACAGGACACCAGGGAGATAACACATTTCTAAATAGTTTACAGAGGGGGAAAAAAAAGTCCTTTGCGTTGTATTTACAGTGCTTCTGTAAGTTTGTAAATATTTCTGAATACTTTTTTGAGACAGGTCTTGCTATATAGCCCAGGCTGGCCTGAAACTTACTAAGTATCCTTGGCTAGTCTTGAACTTGAGATCATCCTGTCTCAGCCTCTCAAGTACTGGGGATTAAAGGCATGACATGAGTCACCGCACGTGGCTTAAATATTATTTTTGAAATGTGATAAATACCTAAGTACATTCAAGGAACCAATGTATCTGACATCAATAGCCAAAATCTCACCTGTCTCAAAGCTTTAAGCCAAACTCCACTTAAACTATCTAAGCCTGTAAGAATCCTTTATTTTGCATGGAATCTTGGAAAATAAAAACTGAAATTCTACTAATATTTAATAAGCACAGAGCATTTCTAGTGGCTGCATTAAATGCATATATTGCCAACCTTCCCACATCTATAATAATGCGTGAAAAGAAAACATGGTTAGTCATAAGAACACTCGGATCTGAATGTCAGTTTGGTTACCTCTTAAATATGCTACTTTGAGCAATTGCTTAATCTTCCTCAGCTTTGGTTTCCTTAACTATGAAATGGAGATAATAATATTTACTCCATAGTATTGCTGAGAGAATTAGGTACAATGAGGGGCGTGAACCTTCCTACCTAATGACTGACACAGGAGCACAAGGTTTTCTGCTTTGCTTTTAATTGCTCAAAATTTAATCTTATATAACCCAACAAGCTCTTTTGACCCTGACATCATTACTCCTGCCTATATCTGGGCACATTTGCAATTTGCTCACTCATTTTTGTACTTAATGTTTGACAAGTAGGTACTGAGCCCATCACACCGGAAACTATGGATCAAGTAAGAAAGAATGAGCTCCAACCTACTTCTTTACTCCTACAAAGATGAAGAAGCATTGAGAACTTAAATCAGTTTACTAATCCAACCAAGGGTATGTGTGTGTGTGTGTGTGTGTGTGTGTGTGTGTGTGTATTTTGTGTTCTCTCTCTCTCTCTCTCTCTCTCTCTCCCCGTCTCTCTCCCTGTAGCTATCGAATCCACCCACTTCTCCGTCACATACATATTTATTTTCCAATGAGTTCTGAAAGATTTCCAAGGTAGAGCAAGAAATAGAGAATGCAGCTGACGTCTGTCCCCCATGGGGATTATGTCACTCCTTGATTTAATTTGTCTTGACATTTTCTTCATTGTAGTTTCTGCTCTTCATCAAAATATATCCCTCCTGGAAAACAAATGTACTTATTGACTATTCAAGGCAGTCTTGGAAATGACCATGCATAGAGTTCAAAACACACACACACACACACACACACACACACACACACACTCAAAGCTCTGTCTCCTAAGGTCACATGAGTACAAAGTATTAGTTCAGACATCCAAAGTTCTAGAAGATTTTCTACAAGCCCTACTCAGGCAAGGTAGGCAGAGATTTATTTTTCATTTTTAGGCCATTGGCAATTTTGTTTGCTAAAGCTTAATTGTTCCCGGATACTGGGAGGGTTAGGAAGGTAACTGTGTTTGATTGTAGTGACATGTTGGCAATTCATTTGATATCCTAACTGAAAAAAGTATTAAAACACATACATGTAAAATAGGCAGAGTTTGAACAGTTTGTAGTTTTTATTTTGTTTTACTGAAAAATAAAAAAATTCTCTCATGGAGATGAAATTCAGTTAAAACCCAGTTGTGCTTCCATGGCCTTTTGTGAGGGAGCTGGACATCACTGGAGAGCCAGGGCTGGGGAGACGCCATTCCTGTGTGTCACAGTAACATGGACTTTGTGTGGAAAAACGGCAGCTATGCCCTCAGCCACGCAGTCAGCCCAAGGGAGACTTGTGCACTCCTTCCCCTGCTTTTCCCTCCCTCTCACTCCCCCAGAAGTCTACGATCAGACTTCTGCAATGTACTGTCTGCATGCAGGTTTGTGCACCTGTGCCGTGCAATGCTGCGGAGGTCAGAAGAGGGTGTTGGATTCCCCTGGAACTGGAGTTCTTCTGGAATTGGAGTTCCAGATGGTTCTCAGCCGCCATGTGGGTGCTGGGGATCGAACCCGGGTCCTCTGTAAGAGCGGTCGGCGCTCTTAACCGCTAGGCCATCTCTCCAGACCCCTGCTCCCATTCTTTTTGAGAAGGACTTCAGAACAAGTGAAATGAGGTGTCTACTTCCCCCCTTCCCAACAAAGGACAACTTTACCCAGCAGGGTGGTGCTTGAAGTTTCAGAAATATGAGAAGCCCATGACACACATTGTGAATTAACCATTCTGTGACAGCATCAAATCCCACAGGCAGGTCTGAGGTGAGGAAGCCACCCTAACCCTCACCCAGTCTGCTCTCTCGGATGTTTAGTCATGCTTGTGTGCACCAAGGGCACCCACAGTGTGCCCATCCCAGCCCCCAAGGACCTCACCTCTGGCGTCAGCACAAAACCCTGGAAATGGACCTCTCCCCAAGGCTCTCCTCCAACCACCTCAACCCCGTTCTTTCTGCGAGCTCTTCTTCCTTGGCTTCCTTAAATGTTGGTAGAGGCCTGGACTTCTTCCAGATTCCCACATCTTCCCCCTGAAATGTTGACTCTCAATAGGAATTACAAAGAAGGTGAGAGAGCACATGGGAATCCTGTCAGAGTGTCCTAGATAAGCTGGGGAGTGTGGTTCAGTTGGTAGAGTACTGGCCTAGTTTATAGGAAACCCTGGAATTCCATCCCAGCACTGGAGAAGTGGAGGCTGGAGGAAGGTAGCCTTTTCTACATAATGAATTTGAGGCCAGCTTGGGCTACATGAAGGAAGGAAGAAAGGGGAGGAAGGAAAAGAAAGAAAAGATAAAATCAATATATTTTGAAGAAGCATGTTCAATTTTATAGCTTAATATTTAATCAAAGAAAGAGGTGGCTATTATTTATAGGGCAAACCACTAACAGCAAAGCTTGTCACAAACTCCTTAGTGATAGCCACAGAGTGACCCTTTGCTGAGCCATGGCTGTGATCACGGGCAGTATGTGATTGACATTCTAAGGTTGCAACACTTGCTCCCAGTTGAACTCATGCGCAGCCACACATCAGAGATGCCTGCACGTCAGCAACTCCCAGTGCTCTGTCTCTGTCCCAGATGTCCCCACGGGCATGCCGTCCTCCTATGGATGCTTCAGGGCTGTTTTCAATGAAAGCCTGACGCCCTGCTGTCTTTCCAAGTGGCACCCAGCACCCAGGCCAGGGGGAGGGGTGCATCCTTCACCCTTATTCTTTCCTCATAATGGTCACCACTGAAGCATTTCATCTACCCATCTTCTCTCCGTCACAATGACACTGTCCCAGCCCAGGCCTTGCTGGAGCTTTGAGAACCTCGGCTTTTGGCATCAAATTCTCCTTGCCTCTCTCCAAACTATTAGAAAGTGGGTCATCTAAAATGCATACTTGCCTGGCGTGGTGGCGCACGCCTTTAATCCTAGCACTCNCGATGCTACAAAGGTATTTTACTTCTACCTCAGCAAGAATTGATTCTTCCTGTCAAGTGGGACGCAAATATTCTTCCTATCCTTATAATAAAGAGTAGCTACCCTATGGGGCTGGAGAGATGGCTCATCAGTTAAGAGCACTGAATGCTCTTTCAGAGGACCCAACTTTGGTTCCCAGCATCCACATGGCAGCTAACAACTGTCCATAACTCCAGTTCCAGGGGATCTAATGCCTTCTTCTCCACGGGCACTGTATGGCATGGATGTACTCACATACAATCAGTCAATACACTCATAAACACAAAATAAAAATAAAAATAAATAAAATAGTTTAACACCCTCATCACAGGCATAAATAAAATATTTTTAAAAAGAATAGCCACCTGGAAAATAACATAATATTTCCAGAATGGGTTTAGATTAGTGTGCTTAAATTTTAAAGAGACAACTTACCACATCCTATGCCATCTACCAGCAAGTAGGAGAGAGAGGCAACATTTTAGAGAATATATTAAATAGAAAATTCAAGCATCTCCAACCTGTAGTCTCAGCACTTAAGAAATAGAAAAAAGAAGATCAAGAGTCAGGTTGCTGAGAATGATGCCACATGCCTTTAATCCCAACCCTCAGGAGGCAGAGGCAAGTAGGTCTCAGGGAGGTCAAGGCCAGCTTAGTCTACATAGTGAGTTCCGAGCCAGCCTGGGCTATAGGGAAACCCTGTCTCAAAAAACATCAAACAAATAAGCAAAAAAGAGCCAAAGAATTAAGCAAAAGATCCACCTGTGACTGAGGGTAGCTTGAGCTATATGAGAAAGGAAGGAAGGAAGGAAGGAAGGAAGGAAGAAAGAAAGAAAGAAAGAAAGAAAGAAAGAAAGAAAGAAAGAAAGAAAGAAAGAAAGAAAGAAAGAAAGAAAGAAAGAAAGGGAGAAAGAGAGAAAGGAAGGAAAGAGGAGACAGAGGGAAGGAGGAAGGGAAAGAAGAAAAAGCAGAGAAAAGGGGTGATTTCATACTCTCTTTTGATTAAGTCTGAATTAAGAAGCAGGTGCCTCAATATGCACTGCTAGGATAAGATGAGAGGATACACATGAGAGGGCCCCAGAGAGAAGAGTCAACACAGGGCAGAGATGGGACCTTAGCACACAGGGCAGAGATGGGGACTTACCACACAGGGCAGAGATGGGACCTTAGCACACAGGGCAGAGAAGGGGACTTACCACACAGGGCAGAGATGGGACCTTAGCACACAGGGCAGAGATGGGACCTTAGCACACAGGGCAGAGATGGGGACTTACCACACAGGGCAGAGATGGGACCTTAGCACACAGGGCAGAGATGGGACCTTAGCACACAGGGCAGAGGGAAACCCTAACATTAGTGCCCTTGTCCCTCCTGGACTCTCCATCAGGTAAACTGATCAACTTTCTTGTGGTTTTCCTTATCATTGCAAAATAACATAATAAGCCACCCAGTCATTCTCAACAAGTCCTTCTGTCATCTTCATAAAGCCCTGTATCAGAGAATTATTCTCATAGAAACCCACCAAGGTAGGTAAGACTTCCTTATTTTTATAACTGTGGGAATGGAGAATCTGTAGACTCTTTTTTTTTTTTTTTTTNCTGGCCTTGAACTCACAGAGATCCACCTGCCTCTGCTTCCCAAGTGCTGGGATTACAGGTGTGCACCACCTCGCCCAGCTAGGCTCTTATATTTGTATACTTTCTATATGTTCTTAAAAACTATGCTCCAAATCATGTAACTATATTGTAATAATCTTGGGAGTCTAACAGAACTTTATCACTGTAATCCCTTGAGACCTGGGAAAAGAGAATCTATATCAGGGATGATCCATCACCCAAGGGATATCACATCTGTAATGGACACCAAGTCCAGAAGCATCCAGAGTAATGTGAAGACTATCATTCCTATGATGAGATAGAGACCACATGACATAGCATGTGAGGCCCATATTTTATGGGGAACAAAACAGCAAAGCATTCTCTTCATCCTCTTAAGTGGTTTTGAGTGAGTTGGTTTATAGGCCACACCACCATTCACCACACCACTGCCTGCCAAGAACAAGAAAGATAAGGGTCTCTGGATTGCTGTAGCATTAGGAAAGAGGAACAATTATATTGCTTAGAGATAACAAGTGCTTTCCCTCTCTTCCCTCTTCCTGTCTCACTGCCTCCATCCATTCCATGGAGGCCTCCTTGTAACTAAATCTCAGGCCAACCACTAGCAAGCCACGCCCTCCTCTCCAGTCTCTTCTTCCTGTCTATGGTTCTGAGGTCACACCTATGTCTTTGAAAGACCATCCCACAGGCACAAACTGCATAGTAACACACTACAGTCATGTGTGATATGACATTGTTTCTGTCAACATTTCGGTGGATCTTGAAGGGTGGATTGCATATTGGCATAATAATCATCTTAGTCTAAGAACACTGATGTTAGCCAGGCATGCTGGCACATACCTTTAATCCCAGCACTTGGGACACAGAGGCAGGTGGATCTCTGTGGGTTCAAGGCCAGCCTGATCTACATATTGAGTTCCAGGCCAGCTGGGGCGATAGGGGGACCCTGTCTCAAAAAGACAAAACAAACAAACAAACAAAATCCACTGATGTTCATACAAGGAAATTGCCTGATGATATATTTTGGGGGGAGGGGGTCTTTTTGAGACAGGATCTCCCTGCATCCCCACCTGTCCTGGAACTTGCTATGAAGACTAAGCTGGCCTCAAACTCACGAAGATCCACCTGCCTCTGCCTCAGAGTGCTGGGATTAAAGGCATGCACCACCACACCTAGGGATGATACATTTCTTTAAAACATGTCCCATGGTTAAGTATCCCAGGGCTATACTTTTCCCTCAATCCCAGTACTCAGAAAGTGCTTAATAATGGGCTCACACAATAAAAGTTTGTTTAGTTAAATTTCACTTACACCTCTCTGGACCAAAGGCATTCACCTCTGCTCCTTATTAAACCTTGACAATCATATGACAAATCATCAACCTTATTCTACAGATGAAAGAAAGGAAGCTATAAAGGGAGCCTAGCTTGAAGCACGAAGGCCCGGAGCTGCGCTGGAAGCCGGGCTGCCTTTTCTGTTTCAGGGCTCTGTGTCATCCCTTCATCTGAAGCCAGAAGGAATATGTGCAGGGCTGACAGCCATGTTGCCAGCTCTCTTAGTCATTACTGGAGCTGAACTGTTTTCTGTTTCAGTCACTTCTAAAGGCCACTTAGAGAACCCAGTGAACTCCCAGAATGGGCTAGTCCAGTCCAGGCTCACACTGCCACTTCACTTCTAGAACCTATTTCTTCATGCGTATTTAATAGATTTGACCACCAGTCTTTATCCAATGCAGTAAAAATGACAAGAAGCAAGCCTCTGAAGTCAGACCCAAGACCAAATCCTAGCTCTAACAGCTATGTGACCGTAAACACAGTTTTTTTAACCCAGGGCTTTGATTTTTCTGTGTAGAGGGATAAAGATGTCTACTTTTGAGGCTTGACATAAGCAAATGAACAAGTCAGAAAAGGTACTTTTAACTGGTTATATAGATGAGATAGATGATAGATACATAGACTCATAGATAGGTAGTGGCACATAATATAAAATTGATTTTGCTGCCTGAGAAAGCAAATATTTAGAGCTTAGAGAAAAAGATTTAGAGTATATGAGTGATAGAGCTTCCTGACCAACTGCAAGGATGTGGGTTCAGTGCTCATAAATGAAGTGTGTGTGTGTGTGTGTGTGTGTGTGTGTGTGTGTGTGTACAAAGAAAAGGGGAATTAGAGTTTAGGAAATAAGAATAATAATATCGTAAATATCTCTCTTTTTCTAGACAAGAGATCAGAACCAAACATATTAAATAACTTGCCCAAAGCCACAGTTAAGTTTCTGGATCTCTTCAGATCCTGTACTTGTAAGGTGCATGGCATGCACTTAGCATTCAGTGAGCATTTTCAGGTTAACTGAATGAATGTGGTATGGTCTGAGTGCAGCAGTGCAACTCCGGAGTCTTCTTTGTGCAGTACTATTCCTGCCTCATCTTCTTTGGATTAGGACTGCTACAAGATATTAGAGACCACCTGGGAATTGTCTCCATAGCCTTGAGAAGTAACCAATGTTTATGCTTCCTTAAAATAGAGAGGGACAGACCTCCTTGTGTCCACAATCTCTACTTTGTTAGGACCCCTTGGACCCCGAGATCTAGAAGCTTCCCCCAGACCTGTCTTGATGAATGCATCTCTCAACTCTCAGCAGAGACGCTTCCTTATACAGAGAACCACAACTAGGCAATGTACAGTGTGCTTATCCCTGAATAGAATACCTGTATAAACTTCTGCTTCCCAAGGCTCAGGGGTCATTGTGGAAGAGAGGGTGGCAAGATTATAAAACCCAGAGGAGGTGGATGTTTACAATGAAACAGTTTTCATGTGAACTCAGAACAATGGTGACTGTATACAAAAGTCCCATGCAAGCTCAAGCCAAAGAAACCCCCAGTGTAAACATGGGGAAGTAGGTAAGACACCCCAACCCTACCCAAGGAACTACTGGCAACTAACGGCTGCTTGGAAGGGGAGATTCAGTCTCATTTAAGAGTGAGAATCTTCGTAGGTTGCTCCAGTGGATGAACACATACCAAAGAACTTTGGTTGGGGGGGGGGCTGTTAGTAAGCGGGGTACAGAGATGGGAGAAGATCTAAATATTATCAAATATTATCAAAATACATTGTATGAAATTCACAAAAACTCAATTTATGAAAAGGGGAGGAAAGGGCTAGGGCTCAAGAACACAGTGTATTGACTGTTCTTTTATTTATTTTATTTTATTTATGTCTGTATGTGTATGAATGTACTGTCTGCATGCAGGTTTGTGCACCTGTGTCATGCAATGCCGTGGAGGTCAGAAGAGGGTCTCAGATTCCCCTGGAATTGGAGTTACAGATGGTTCTTAGCCGCCATGTGGGTGCTGGGGATCGAACCCAGGTCCTCTGTAAGAGTGGTCGGCGCTCTTAACCGTTAGGCCATCTCTCCAGCCCGACTGTTCTTTTAATAAGACAAGTCAAGTTAGAGCCAGGCGTGGTGGTGCACACTTTTAATCCTAGCATGTGTGAGTTCAAGACCAGCCTGGTCTACAGAGTTAGCTCTAGGCCAGCTGGGACTAAAGGGAGATCTTGTCTCAAAAAGACCAAAAAAGAAAGAAAAGTTTTCTTCCTTCATTGAGAATATTATAAAAATAGAATTCCACTTGGTGATGATCAAGTTACCATCGTCTGCTTTAATCCTATGGAATTAAATTTAGTTCCATAAACAAAGAACCATGGTGTTCAGTGGACAAAGCACAGGAACATGGTTAAGAGATGTGGGTTCAAATCTTAGTTTTTAGGTACTCCAGGGATGAAGCCCAGCCCTCTGAGTTTCCTCATGTGTAAAATGCAAATAATATTTGCCCATCTCCTATTATAATAATGAGACTAAAGTAGGATTCTGTGCTTCTTTTGATGTCTACTACATAGACATGCTTAATAAATATGTATTCATTTAATGGGATGCACATGTAGCGTTTGGCACATTAAGGATGCAGCATCCGATTCTACCCATTCTGATTAACTCTAGCATTATACCTAGGTCCCTAAGAGGCCCTTAATAGATGCTTATTCCTTCAATAGAATGCCTGTCTGATGACTGGCATAGTAGTTGCTTAATGAATGCTTGTTCATTCAATGGAATCCTAGCACAGTGCATAGCATTTAGTCAACACTCAACAAACATTGACGGAATCCAAGTAGGAAAAATTGAACTTTATTTGTTTAATGAAATTTTGCAGCCCCATAAATATTGTATGTTGCTGCCAGTGCTTTACAAAGTGGATCGACCATTGCTGAAATATCCTCAGCTTTCACTGGAAACTATTTTCCAAACATACAGCATTCCATGAATGTGCCCTGACAACATTGGCAATGCTGAACACCCTCAGGACCCTAAACAAGTGGCAAGAGAGTGTAGTAAATGAGTTCATTTAAAAGTCAGAGAAGCATCTGTCTTCACACAGAGAAATGTAGCCACTTAGTCCCTCCTGCGATTGTTCAGAGCTCAGCTTGACAGCTGCTGTGGAAGATTCTAGAGACCTGGGGCTCTGAGGCAAGATTGCCAAGTGCAGGCAGAGACTGTTAAAAATTTCTGCTAGGTGTGGTGGTGCACGCCTTTAATCCCAGCACTTGGAAGGCAGAGGCAGGTAGATCGCCTGTGAGTTCAAGGTCAGCCTGGTCTACAGTGAGTTCCAGGCCAGCTGTGGCTACAGGGAGACCCTATGCCAAAAAAGACCAAAAAAAAATTTAGAATTTCTTTACATACACATGCATACATACATACATAAATCTGTGTATGTGTGTGTGTATGAATGTGCTTATATATAAAATCTTATAAAAGATTGTCTTCAAAGTTCTGTTTTGTTTAGGTAATTCACAACAGTAAGGTGATTCACTTGAAAATAAGAGTGGCTTTTCTTAGAAAAATTTCTCCTGTCAGAGGACACACTCTCTAAAATGACCAGCAAGCAAAGAGCTTAAAGAAAGGAAAGACACTAAGGATGTAGTGCAGTAGGTAGAGCGCTGGTCTAGCATCCACAAAGCCCTAGGTTTGATCCCCAGCAAACAAATTTTTTGTGAGTCCTTTACAAAGATGGGACTGAACCTGGACCTGAAGAATGAATGTGAGTCTCCATGAAAAGGTGGAGGGAGAACATTCTAGACCTAAAAGCAAAAGGGAAATTTAAGGTTTGCTGATGATGAGGTGTCCACTATGGCTGCACATCGGGTGTGACTGGCTTAAGGCTTAGGAGCAGCAAGAAATGTTAAGGAGGTGGGACCTGCTGGGAGACCTTTCCTGCCAGGATATGAAGTTTAGTTAGACTTTACTCCGTGACCCCGTGAGGAATGCTCTGTTGATATCTTTGATAACAAAAGATAACACTTATCTCCATCTGTTTTATTTTAGACTTGGTATTTATTATTATCTCTATAATTATTTTCTCTACTTCCTCCTTCCCATCTGCAAGTTCTTTGGGCCCACTTCTTTATTATCTATAAATGTAGTATAAAATGTTTCCAGGAATAAGTATAAAAACACATTGATCTGAATAAGAATCAGTGCTATCTTTCTAGAAGTTAACCTTGGTGGCCTACTCTCTAATTTCCTTTCCAGACAGTCAGGAAGGGTGCCATTAGGACTTAGTGTAAGGAACACAAGCCCTCTGGGTATTTTAATCCAGAGAATAAGACTTTTCTATGGTCCTTGGGAGGCTAATGGAGCCATTCTGGAGAGGACTCACTGGTTCAGTGTGCAAGAACAACATGAGGGGACAAAGGTTGGATGCTGCGGCTGCTGCTGCTGCTGCGACTTAAACCACCAAGACCTCTCAGTCGCAAAAGCTGGATGACTGTGTTCCATGCCACACATCTGAGTCAGTTCATAGGCATGAGTGTATCTATGAGTTTCCTCGCCAACAGCAGTGATATCAGGACTATGGCCTCTAGCCCATGTCCAACAGCCATGTCTTCTGGGAGCTCATCTCATTGGTGGAACCTAATTGGTCTCCAAACCTTCAACTTCAAGGGGGGTCGGGAAATGTAGTTTTTCAGCATTGTCCTGTAGTAAATTAAAGCCCATACTCATGAGTCCCTCCCACCTGCCAGAAGAGCTACTGGCTGTTAGTAGTTGCTTCGGGTGGGGATAGCTGCTGGAAAGTGGTCCACATACCAGCAAATAACTCCCCATCCACGCTCATGCGAACAACCTTAGTTAAACTCAGTGGGTCATTTAAAAAGACACAAAATAGGAGGGGGCCGTGCTGGCAGGAAAAGGGGCTTCTGAAAGGGTGGAAGGGGGACAAAGGAGGAGAGTGGGAGATAAAACAGGATCAAAATACATTCATACCCCGGGTATGGTGGTGCACGCCTTTAATCCCAGCACTCGGGAGGCAGAAGCAGGTAATCTCTGTGAGTTCAAGGCCAGCCTGGTCTACATAGCAAGCTCCAGGGCAGCTGGGACTGAAGGGAGACCCTGTCTCAAAAAGACGTACACACACAAAAAAATACATTAATACGTGTATTCCATTGTCTATAAAAAGCGAAAGGAATAATGAAGAGCCCACAGAAGCAGATGGGAGAGGACACCTGGCTCTGAGAAGCAAACCCAGTGCAGTCAGGAATAATACCAATTGTTGAATAATAAAGAAAGCATACTGTCAGGCTGGAGAGATGGCCTAGTGGTTAAGAGCGCCGACCGCTCTTACAGAGGACCCGGGTTCGATCCCCAGCACCCACATGGCGGCCGAGAGCCGTCTGAAACTCCAATTCCAGGAGAACTCCAGCTCCAGGGGAATCTGAGACCCTCTTCTGACCTCCGCGGCATTGCACGACACGGGTGCACAGACCTGCATGCAGACAGTACATTGATACACATACAGAAATAAAAATTAAAAAAAAAAAAGAAAGTATAATGTCTTTGTGATGGCTTTCAGTGTCAACTTGATGAGATATAGAATCACCTGGGAAAGAAGGCCTTCCTGGGATTGTCTGGATTTGGTTAGCATGTGGACATGCCCAGTACAGGGGTTTTCTTGATTAGGACAGTCGAGGTGAGGTGATCCATGCTAAATGCAGGCAGCACCACTTCACGACTAGAGTCCTGGACTGCATATAAAAAAGGACGCTGAGCGCAACATCCATCCATCCATTGCTCTCTGATGCTTAACCTTCGATGCAGTGTTACCAGCTGCTTCAAGCTCTATTGTTGTGACTTCCTCCATCAGGACGGACTGCAGCCTCTAGCCATGAGCCCAAATGAACCTGACCTCTGCCCTTAAGCAGCCTTTTTGTCAGGTTATTTTACCCAGAAAAGTAACTAAGACATGCCTGAATAAAATTGCCTAAGAAATAAAAGATTATTTTACTAATCTTTTCTTTTATAAAGATGTATTTGTTTTTCATTCGTGTTTATGTGTACTTGTCTGCATGTTTGCATGTATGTTCATGTGTACTTGTCTGCATGTATGTATGTGTGTATGCATGTATGTATGCATGTATGCATGTATGTGCACCACATGAGTGCCTGTTGTGCTCAGAAGTAAGAAGAGGGCCTCAGACTCCCTGGAACTGGAGTTATGGACAGCTTCAAGTTACCATGTGGGTACTGGGTAGCAAACCCCATCCTTTTGCAAGAGCAACAAGTGCTTGTAACCTCTGAGCCATTGCTCCAGCTCCATTAAAGTCCCCCAACACACACACACACACACACACACACACACACACACACACACACACACCAGCTCTTCTCCTTTTCTTCATTTTTATCTCCTTTGGCTTTTGAAAACTCATTCCTTGCTGGGGATTAGTACATCATAGAGTAGACTAATGGTCTATACCTACAGAAGAGTATTCTGGACAGGAGGTCAGCAAGGGTCCACAGGGGCCCTGCCCAGTGTGGAGTTACAGAACCTGGGCATGGTGAGAAGAATGTGTTTATATAGGGGATGCCCAAACAAGAAAGCTAAAGCATCTGACAGCTAAAGTATACATCCACCTGGGGAGGAAGGTTGTATGTATCTGAGTTGGACTAATGAGGGCATCCCCACGGGGAAGGAGCCAGTGACAGAAAGGGCATATGGGATGGCTGAAAGGTATTAGTCAGTAAGTGAATACGTTTAAGAGAATGGGCATCAGGTTTGTCACCATGGGAGAAGGGAGCCATGAATTAAGGATGAATCCTGTGGTAATGTTATTATGGAATGAGAACTATGTGCCTAAACATTCAATTCAATGTGTGTGTGTGTGTGTGTGTGTGTGTGTGTGTGTGTGTAGGAAGATAGAAGCAGAAATAAACAAAGATGTAAATGCAAGCATGTGTATCTCCTGGCTCTGTCCACACAAAGGAACTGGGAACAGTGAGACTCCAACAAGAAACACATCTATTTTTTTGATGCTTGTTTGCTTCTTTGTTTGTTTGTGACAGGGTCTCATGTAGCTCTGATCTTGAATTCCCAATCCTCCGCTGCTCATGTGCTGCGATTATAAGCATGCATCACCACACCCTCCTAGCACCTAAATCTTGGCTTTAAAATGACATTCCATACTAAAAACAACCAGCGCTCCTTGAAAACATGGCTGATTCCAGAGCTGGGTGGGGCAGAGAGAGCACAAGATGAGCCTGGAGCATCTTGCTGTGCCGGGAAGTCAGGAAGGACTCAAGGAACGGTGGGGACCTGTCAGAAGGACACAGAATGAGGTTTCAGGAATTCTCGATGACTACATCTTAAACATCTGGCACATCTTAAACGTCCAAGTAAATAGTGAAAGCAGTGAGTTATAACTCTTTTTTTTTTTAATTTTATTTATTTCTGTATGTGTATGAATGTACTGTCTGAATGCAGGTCTGTGCATCCGTGTCGTGCAATGCTACGGAGGTCAGAAGAGGGACTCGGATTCCCCTGGAACTGGAGTTCTCCTGGAACTGGAGTTTCAGACGGCTCTCGGCCGCCATGTGGGTGCTGGGGATCGAACCCGGGTCCTCTGTAAGAGCGGTCGGCGCTCTTAACCGCTAGGCCATCTCTCCAGCCCCGAGTTATAACTCTTAATGAAAGAAGCACAAGTCCATGCCCATAAATAACTGAATATTTCATGAAGAACAGTATTTGCATAGTTTCAAAGTATCACCCAGGACAAAGGATAAACAGAATAGAACTTTCCAGCAGAGAAACCCAGTGGACACCGCGTTAGAAAGTAACCCCGAAGACCCTCATCACTAGTGGGACAAACTGAAGTGCCACAATCTCAGAAGAGATACAATGAGAGGCCCAGTATCACCTGTGAGATATCCTTGCCAGGATGCATGGTGGGAAGTTCATTGAAGTTGAACCATTGTGGGGACAACTGCTTCAACTTCAGTGAGGCTTGAGAATTGGATAACAACGTTGCACAGATGTTGATTTCCCAATTTTGATAATTCCACTTCAGTTATACAGAATGTCTTTCTATGTAGGAAATACCCACTTAGGTATTCAGAAGTCACAGGACACCAGGGAGATAACACATTTCTAAATAGTTTACAGAGGGGAAAAAAAAGTCCTTTGCGTTGTATTTACAGTGCTTCTGTAAGTTTGTAAATATTTCTGAATACTTTTTTGAGACAGGTCTTGCTATATAGCCCAGGCTGGCCTGAAACTTACTAAGTATCCTTGGCTAGTCTTGAACTTGAGATCATCCTGTCTCAGCCTCTCAAGTACTGGGGATTAAAGGCATGACATGAGTCACCGCACGTGGCTTAAATATTATTTTTGAAATGTGATAAATACCTAAGTACATTCAAGGAACCAATGTATCTGACATCAATAGCCAAAATCTCACCTGTCTCAAAGCTTTAAGCCAAACTCCACTTAAACTATCTAAGCCTGTAAGAATCCTTTATTTTGCATGGAATCTTGGAAAATAAAAACTGAAATTCTACTAATATTTAATAAGCACAGAGCATTTCTAGTGGCTGCATTAAATGCATATATTGCCAACCTTCCCACATCTATAATAATGCGTGAAAAGAAAACATGGTTAGTCATAAGAACACTCGGATCTGAATGTCAGTTTGGTTACCTCTTAAATATGCTACTTTGAGCAATTGCTTAATCTTCCTCAGCTTTGGTTTCCTTAACTATGAAATGGAGATAATAATATTTACTCCATAGTATTGCTGAGAGAATTAGGTACAATGAGGGGCGTGAACCTTCCTACCTAATGACTGACACAGGAGCACAAGGTTTTCTGCTTTGCTTTTAATTGCTCAAAATTTAATCTTATATAACCCAACAAGCTCTTTTGACCCTGACATCATTACTCCTGCCTATATCTGGGCACATTTGCAATTTGCTCACTCATTTTTGTACTTAATGTTTGACAAGTAGGTACTGAGCCCATCACACCGGAAACTATGGATCAAGTAAGAAAGAATGAGCTCCAACCTACTTCTTTACTCCTACAAAGATGAAGAAGCATTGAGAACTTAAATCAGTTTACTAATCCAACCAAGGGTATGTGTGTGTGTGTGTGTGTGTGTGTGTGTGTATCTTGTGTTCTCTCTCTCTCTCTCTCTCTCCCCGTCTCTCTCCCTGTAGCTATCGAATCCACCCACTTCTCCGTCACATACATATTTATTTTCCAATGAGTTCTGAAAGATTTCCAAGGTAGAGCAAGAAATAGAGAATGCAGCTGACGTCTGTCCCCCATGGGGATTATGTCACTCCTTGATTTAATTTGTCTTGACATTTTCTTCATTGTAGTTTCTGCTCTTCATCAAAATATATCCCTCCTGGAAAACAAATGTACTTATTGACTATTCAAGGCAGTCTTGGAAATGACCATGCATAGAGTTCAAAACACACACACACACACACACACACACACACACACACACTCAAAGCTCTGTCTCCTAAGGTCACATGATTACAAAGTATTAGTTCAGACATCCAAAGTTCTAGAAGATTTTCTACAAGCCCTACTCAGGCAAGGTAGGCAGAGATTTATTTTTCATTTTTAGGCCATTGGCAATTTTGTTTGCTAAAGCTTAATTGTTCCCGGATACTGGGAGGGTTAGGAAGGTAACTGTGTTTGATTGTAGTGACATGTTGGCAATTCATTTGATATCCTAACTGAAAAAAGTATTAAAACACATACATGTAAAATAGGCAGAGTTTGAACAGTTTGTAGTTTTTATTTTGTTTTACTGAAAAATAAAAAAATTCTCTCATGGAGATGAAATTCAGATAAAACCCAGTTGTGCTTCCATGGCCTTTTGTGAGGGAGCTGGACATCACTGGAGAGCCAGGGCTGGGGAGACGCCATTCCTGTGTGTCACAGTAACATGGACTTTGTGTGGAAAAACGGCAGCTATGCCCTCAGCCACGCAGTCAGCCCAAGGGAGACTTGTGCACTCCTTCCCCTGCTTTTCCCTCCCTCTCACTCCCCCAGAAGTCTACGATCAGACTTCTGCAATGTACTGTCTGCATGCAGGTTTGTGCACCTGTGCCGTGCAATGCTGCGGAGGTCAGAAGAGGGTGTTGGATTCCCCTGGAACTGGAGTTCTTCTGGAATTGGAGTTCCAGATGGTTCTCAGCCGCCATGTGGGTGCTGGGGATCGAACCCGGGTCCTCTGTAAGAGCGGTCGGCGCTCTTAACCGCTAGGCCATCTCTCCAGACCCCTGCTCCCATTCTTTTTGAGAAGGACTTCAGAACAAGTGAAATGAGGTGTCTACTTCCCCCCTTCCCAACAAAGGACAACTTTACCCAGCAGGGTGGTGCTTGAAGTTTCAGAAATATGAGAAGCCCATGACACACATTGTGAATTAACCATTCTGTGACAGCATCAAATCCCACAGGCAGGTCTGAGGTGAGGAAGCCACCCTAACCCTCACCCAGTCTGCTCTCTCGGATGTTTAGTCATGCTTGTGTGCACCAAGGGCACCCACAGTGTGCCCATCCCAGCCCCCA
>VZQC01004642.1:1107877-1124373 GCA_009823505.1 Rhizomys pruinosus | reverse complement strand
AAAAAAAAAAAATAATAATAATAATAATAAAATAAATAAAATAAAATGCATATCTAGGGAATTCGTTCAGTCCCTTGCTTGATAAAATGCTTTGGTGGTTCTGTGTTTCTTATACAGTAATGTCTGCAAGCAGGAAGGAATGTGACACGGGTGCACTTACATGCAGACAGTACATTCATATACATAAAAAATTTTTAAAAAAAGAATGTTAAACTTACATTTTTTTTTTTATGTGTGTGTGTGTGGAGTTAAAGGCAATTTTGTGGAATCAGTTCTCTCCACCTTTACAGGGATCAAACTCAGATCATCAGGCTTGTGTACAAAAGTGCATTTACCTTCTTCAGTTCTGCCACATGAACTTACACACAGACCATATGGATGTGCTCCAATCAGACCTTACTAAGTCAGGCTGTTGGCAGGGTTCACCCCTATGTCATAGTTTTCTCTCACAAGGAAATTTTACCTTGCAATATCTACAGGCTCTAGTTGTTAATATGTTTTTCTGTTTTGTTTTTAGAGTAAGTACTGAATCTCAACTTGGAAATCTAAATTGCATTTTTTTTGCTGGACTCAGCCTGGACCTGATACATCTGCAGAATCTCTTTTTCCCATGGAATAAAGCCCCATATCAAAGAATAAAGAATTCCAGGTCTATTAAGCCATGGTGGCAAACGCCTTTAATCCTAGCACTCAGGAGGCAGAGGCAGGCGATCTCTGTGAGTTCAAGGCCAGCCTGGTCTACAGAGTGAGCTCCAGGCCAGCTGAGGCTACAGGGAGATCCTGTCTCAAAGAAGAAAAAATAAGAGAATTCCAGTTCTCTCAATTCAGATTAGAGATGGTGGATGGGGAGAAGCAGCTTTGAACTCACTTTTGTTTCTGGAGAGCAAGAGGTTGCTCCTGCCTGGTCTATAGGGCAAGAGTCAGAGTAGCTAATCTCCTGTGAATGAATTCAACAAATTCAACCTCCCTATCACAATGGTATGTTTCTGTGGGACCTAAGATTGTGTTTGGACAGAAAATTTCCACCAGAAACCCAAACACAGATGTTCCTAACAACATTGGGTTAGTTCCCAAACCTCATGAATCAATGCCTATACAACAGTGGAGGATGGTGCTCCTTGAAGAAGACTGTGGTAGTTATTTCCCAAACATGGCACCACCCAGGTAAATGCCATCTTTTATGCTTTATTACAGTGTGATAGTCATGCTCTCCCAAAAAGAAAATGCTCCCCCTCCTTGGTCTTGGGTGGATCTTTGCAACTAACCTGATCAATAGAATATGCAAGAAATATACCCACATGAAAACCAGGACAGAGGGTTTTTTAACTTTATTTGTTTACTTGTATTTATTTATTTATTCATTTATTTATATGAGTGTATTGCCTGCATGTGTGTAAGTGTACCCATGCTGTGCATTGCCCACAGAATCAGAAGAAGGCATCCTATTCCCCTAGAACTGGAGTCGCCATGTGGGTGCTGGGAATCGAACCCGGGTCATCCACAGGAGCCGCAGGTGCTCTTTAATCACTGAGCCATCTCTCCAGCCCCCAGGATAGAGGTTTTTTAAAGAAAAATTAAAAATGGAACTACCATTCAACCCATATACCACTCATGGGTCTTACCCAAAGGACAACAGATCCTAGGACTACCACAAAGACACTTGCTCATTCATGTTCATTGCTGTATTTTTCATAAATAGGCAGGAAATGGAACCAGTCTAGACATCCATCAACAGAAGAATAGATGAAACTGTGCCATTGAAAAATGAAATTATGAAGTTTTAGGAAAATGGGTGGTTCTAGAAAATATATTAAGGGAGGTGACCTAGAGTCAGAAAGACAAAAAACACACATTCTCCTTCCTATGCAGGCCCTAACTTTCAAGGTTTATATGTATGTAAATAAGGGATGTAAGAATGGGAATAGACTATAAAAGTAGAGAGGGGAACAGGAGGTGTTGATAAAGGGGAAGAATGGAAAACACATGTAATACGAAAGCGGACAGAGGGCTACCGAAGGTAGAGGGTGAGGGAGACAAGGCTGGGGAATGGGAAGAAAAATGTTAGTTTGAAAAATTCCTTAATGAAACCTAATTTGTGTATGCTATTAAAAAATTGGGGGCTGGAGGGATGGCCTAGCGGTTAAGAGCGACGACCGCTCTTGCAGAGGACCCGGGTTCGATCCCCAGCACCCACATGGCGGCTGAGAACCGTCTGTGACTCCGGTTCCAGGAGAACTCCAGTTCCAGGGGAATCCGAGACCCTCTTCTGACCTCCGCGGCATCGCATGACACGGGTGCGCAGACCTGCATGCAGACAATACATTCATACACATAAAAATAAATAAATAAAAATTTAAAAAAATTGAAATAAAACATTTATAGCTATGTAGCATGCTTCCTAAAACTAGGGCATGATGGGCCATGTGGCTGCCATTTGCTTGTTCCTGGGTCTCAGGATATCTTCTTTGGAAACCTACCCTCCATGTTGTAAGGAAGCTCAGTGTTTATTAGAAGTCATATGGATTCTTCAGATGTGTTCATAAAAAAAAAAAGAAGTCATATGGAGATATTCTGATTGAATGTTCCAGATAAATCCAAGTCAATACTCAGTAGCACCTGTAGAGAATGAGCCTTCAGCTAGTTCCCCCTGCCCCTGGACTTGGCTATTTGAGTCAAGGTTTCAGGCAGGGAGAGGAAGGGTCAGGTCATCTCCACTGTGGATTGTCCCAATTCTTCATCCACAAAAAGATTATCACTTAGCAATTTTTAAATGTTTTTATTTATTTATTTTATGTGTATGAATGTACTGTCTGCATGTAGGTTTGTGCACCTGTATCGTGCAATGCCGCGGAGGTCAGAAGAGGGCGTTGGATTCCCCTGGAACTGGAATTCTCCTGGAATTGGAGTTACAGACGGTTCTCAGCCGCCATGTGGGTGCTGGGGATCGAACCCGGGTCCTCTGCAAGAGCAGTCGGCACTCTTAACCTCTAGGCCATCTCTCCAGCCCCAATCAATTACATTTTGGATTTGTTTTTGTAGCATCAGAGAATGTAAAAAACACACTGTATCTCTTTTCTGCCTTATCTGTCCCTGTTGTGTTCTATGGGTCTCAGAGGGCAACGAAAGATGGCAAGACAGCAGGTTCTCCGACGTCTTTCTCCCTTTCAGTATCTTTGCCAGTCTCTGTTAGATTTGGGGGAAAGGTGGATGCACATACTTCTTCAACTGTTGTATTCAATGTGTCACAAAGCCCTGGGGCAGACAGACACACCAAATTATTGAATTTACTATCTAATAAGGGTGTAAAGAAGTCTGTTGGAAATGGGACAGGAGACAATTGAAAAGATACAACTTTCAAGAAAGCTAAATACCAATTAGACATGAAAGACAAAGGGGACTGGGGACCAGGAAATAGGTTCTTAGATCCTACAGGAACTATTTCTGAATGCAAAAAGCCTGGGTTCTTGCGCTCATTGTAAAGGCATTCTGGAAGCTTCTAAGCAGGTCTTAGGATGAATAAAAGAAGGCTTTGGGTCCTTCTTCTCCAATCCAGCTTTTCCAAGGTGTATTCTTCCCCTACAATAAAAAATAAGGCTTCCTTTAAAAATCTTTTTTGCAGGCTGGGCGTGGTGGCACACGCCTTTAATCCCAGCACTCAGGAGGCAGAGGCAGGAGGATCTCTGAGAGTTCAAGGCCAGCCTGGTCTACAAAGTGAGTTCCAAGACAACTGGGGCTTTGGGGAGACCCTGTCTCAAAAAAAGACCAAAAATAATCTATCTTACGTTTATTTTGCAAGAAGGAGTGTGTATGCATCACCGTGTCAAGAAAGCTTTGCGGAGTCAGTTGGTTCTTTTCTTTTACTTTCACATGGGTTCTGGGGATCAACCTCCAGTCACCAGGCTTGCACACCTCACATCTCTACCCACTAAGCCACCTCGCCAGCCGTAAAATAGTAAGATGTTAACAGAGAAAGCCCTAGAGTAATGATGGGCACAACTTGAGTGTCACTTTAGATTTCATTCTTAGCTGTCCACTGCATGCTGTGTCCTCCTCTAAGTATTTCCCATAACAGTCTGATGGTAGGGACTCTCTCCATTATCAAGTTCACATTGAGGAAAGGGACACAGAGAAGTTATGGTAAGGTTTCAGTTTGTAAGTGCGGGAGCTGGGCTTCAAACCCAGGCAGTCATACTGCTGAGTCCCTGCTCTTGCCTGGTGTAATAAAATTCTGTGTTGGCGCTTGCCACGCTGAATAGGGGCTCAAACGACAAGTCATTCCATCACAAACCTGGACTTTGCTGACAGCTGGTACTTGTGAGGAGTTTGATGGAGGGAGGTGGTAAAATGGCAGTGTGCTTCCTGACCAGGTTCAAGGGCACTGGCTCAGGGGCTAGACTCACCACGTTTGCATGACCTCTGTTGTAATATGAGGAGTGCTATTTCCACCTCAAAAGGCTACTATACGGGGCACAAGGCCACAGTTGGTTTAGTGTCTGCCTAGCATGCATGAAGCCCTGGTTCAATCCCTAGCATCCCATAAATTTGGGGGTAAAGCCTGTAATCTCAGTACTTAGGAGGCAGAAAGATCAGAGATTCAAGGTCATTCTCTGAAGCATAACAAGATTGAGGTCAACATGGGCTACCTAAGACTCTGTCTCAAAAACAAAAACAAAACTGCTCTGCAGATGAAGTGAAGTAAGAAATGTCAAGCCCTTGGGATGTGACCTGATACTTGACATAGTACGCAGGGCAGTGAGTGGGGGCAGTCTCTTCCCAGCCTCACGTCCAGTTCCTTTCTGTCCCTTCATCCTCACACCCCAAACTGCTTCCACTCCTCATTCTCCTGACGGAAGACTCATGATTTATTTCACCGTGCATAGCTTTGTTTGTGTAGTACACACTGTTTGTCTCCTCCCAGACCTCTACGACCACTGCCTTTTCAGCTTCCCTTTCCTGAATCTACCTAAACTTTGGGATGTCTATATGTGTCAATACTTGTCATCTCTTCTCTCCCTCTGTATGCTCGCCCTGGGAACCTGTATCTCAATATATGACATCTCTCAAATCTGTATGTCCGAAGCAGGTCACTCCCTTAAGCTCCTGACTCACATGCTCCTCCGTTTGAACATTCTGCTGGTGCTTGTCCAAGCTGGAACCATCTTTTTCATCCCCAAACCTGATCTTCCTCTTGGCATCTCAGTTGCAGCCATTGGCACCGTCAACAGCCCTGTTGCCCAAGCTGCAAACTGGGAGTTGTCCCAGAGTCCCCTTTCCATTCACCTGTACATCTAATTAGTCACTATGCCTTATTGACTCTTCTTCCAAAGCTTCCCCTCTCTTCTGAGCCACATCCATGTCTGGTTCAGCCCTCTTGTCATGGCCACTATAGCTTTGGGGACAGCTTCCTTTGACAGCTTACTCTCTCTACTCTCTGAGCTCCTCTAATCCATCCTCTACACCAGGGTTGGCAAACGATCTGTGAAGAGCCAGATGGTAAGTATTTTAGGCTTTGTGGCTAAGAGACTCTGTTACAACTACACAAATCTGCCATTGTCGTGCAAAAGAAGCCATAGATGATATGTAATTGAATAAACGTGGCTGTAATCTAATACAATTTATTTAGAAAAACAGGAGCCATAGCTTGCCAATCTCTGTTCTACATTAATGCCAAACTGGTCTTTCTAACATAACTAAAGGTCCATGTCATTCACTTGTTTGCAATCCTTCAACAACCTCTTAGGGCTCTTAAGGCAGAGACAAAACTATCAGGAAAGCCATGAGCTCTCTGTGTCCTGCCCTCTCCCATTTCTTCCCATTTACAGGTTTCCTAAGCCTCAAACTTTCTCTACTGTTAACAGAACCTAGAATCCACTGAGATCTTTCAAGTCCGCACTCATGCGGCACATTGATCCTTCTGGCTGGTTAGACTTTCTTCTAATTAGACATCTATCAAACTGGCACTGGTTCTTCAAGATTTCTTTCTTATTTCCTATTTGAAGCCTCTATCTCAGAACCAGGTATTAATAGAATAAGGTGCTTCTCAAGCTAAGTATTGCACAGGCAAATTGGAAGGCCTTTGATGGTAATCTATGTCTCACTTGGGTCACCCTTTCAATAGCTACAGAAACCCTCCAGTGACATAAAAGGAAACTAAGGACAGAGAGCTCATACTGAAAACTTTCCATCTTCATATAGCAAGAGAGGATTTGTTCAGGAATTGAAAGCTGAGCACACGAATTTTGAACCTAAAACTTTTCCCTACTTCACTTTGAAAGACAGAAAGACTTTTATTTGCACAATTGCTCAACTTCACAGTACGGAAATAATACTGCTAGTTTTTCCCATGCCTATTAGAGCCTTCACTGTTTAAAGAAGAGAAAGGGAGCTCTGCCCAGATCCTCCTAGAAAAAATGAGCATCTTTCACTTTCCTCTTATTTTTGAGTCTTCTGGGAAAGCTGGTGGTCGTCACCCCAGAGTGTCCAGGTACCATTGTAGCCCTAACACTGAAGAATGTGAACAGCGTTTGGAGTTCTTTAAGAGCCGGATAGGTCCTCTTTAGTTGCTGGCTCACTTTTCTAGATCTGTCTGTTACCATCCTTTTCAAAGGAGGTTGATCACTCTGTTTGCAGACATAGATTTTCCTGACTTATTGGGTCAGTTCCTAACATAATCAACAAAACTTCCGGTCTTCTTCACAATCCTCTTTCCAAGTTATACACCTTGAAGTGTAGGGAATGCTCACTACACTTTCGACTGTCAGTTGATAGCAAATACTTAAAAGAAAAACAGAAAATCTTAAGAAAGAATCCAAAGTTGTCACAATTTCCATTCGGCAATGTGCTAAAATGTTAAAAACAAAAAGCTCTTCAAGATTTGATGGGTTCACAGGAAGGAAAGCAACATCCACCATCAAGCACTTTGGTCTGAAATCTAAGCCTTCAAGGCCTTATGAAAGCTAACCTTGGCCTTTTGGCCTGCAGTCCACTGAAGAATTCTTGGCTGAGGAGAGCAACGGAATTCAGAAACTCCCCAGGGATCTTCAGGAGCTCTGCAAACAATGAGATATTCTCCACTGACTGTTGAAGGTTTACACTGTGTCCCCTTGATTTCTATATTGAGTTCCAGATAAGATTTTTGTTTTTAAAAGAGATAGTTCCACTGCCTATTAGAAAAAGAAAGAAAAAAGAAAGCCATTCTATTCAACTTCAATGTTAACTTAGTGAAACTGGAACACACCTAGAACTCAACTTGGAATAGATTTGTGAATAACTAGGTTTGTCAAGAAATAATTTTGGAAGTAAGTCTGGAAAGAATAGCAAGATAACTGAACAATAAGTCTACTTTTTGCTTTCCACACCACCCATCAGGTGCAACATGCAAGGAACTGTCGCCTTGGTCAGTGTTGTGCTTTTGTGCACCTCCTTGATTCTGAACCACTAGGGCCCACTTAAGTGTTGTGTTCCACCCCGCCTACCTTCTGCCCCTTCTTCTGTGTCTTCCCATTTCAAAGCTCAAATTTATGCTTGCTCTCAATGCTCGGTCCTATTTTTCCAGAGATACAACTTTGCTTCAGATAGACTCTTGTATCAGGCTGCATCTTGCATCAGAAGCATCACAAATCTCTGCTTCAGGCTGCTCTAGGTGACATGTATTCTGAGTCTACTTAGCCTTGGAAACTCTGCCCTGCAATTAGGGCTAGGAAGGCCTCATTCAGTATACTAGTCAATGAGAGCCAATAAGAAAACAAATCTCAAAGCATATGCGTCCTGGATGGCTTTAGTGTCAACTTGACACAGCTGGGTTGGGGGAGCATCACTTGGGGAATTGCCTCCATTGGACTGGCCTGTGACCATGTCTGTGAGGTATTTTCTTGATTGTTGAATGATGTGGGAGGGCCCAACCCACTGTGGGCAGTGCCACCCCTGGGCAGGTTGTTCTGTATTATATAAGAAAACGGGTTAAGCATGGGCCAGGGGAGCAGGCCAGTAAGCAGCGTTCCTCCATGGCCTGTGCTTTGGCTCGGGCTTCCAGGTTCCTTTCCTGAGTTCCTACCTTGGGCTCCCTAAGGGATGACCCAGGAGATGTAAGACAAATAAACCCTTTCCTCCCCAGGTTGGTACTAGTCATAATATTTTGTCACAGCAATTGAAAGCAAACTAGAAGAATATGCTAGCAAGCTCCTAGGATGTAGACAAGGGAATAGAATTGTAATTACTAACTCAGAGAAGATTACATACATGCTGTACACCATAGAACATCCTAGAATCTGGAGATTTAGAATGTAGGCCTTCTACCCACAGGATGCTCATAATGTAATGAAGGAGATGGGAGCCGGGCGTGGTGGCACACACCTTTAATCCTAGCACTTGGGAGGCAGAGGCGGGTAGATCTTTGTGAGTTCAAGGCCAGCCTGGTCTACAGAGTGAGTTCCAGGACAGCTGGGGCTACAGGGAGACCCTGTCTCAAAAAAAAAAAAAAGAAGAAGAAGAAAAAGAAAGAGATGGGAAAGAAGATAACTACCTAGAAAACTCATTGTCGTGTGATAGGATCAAGGCCGCAAGAAGCATGGACCCAACTGTTGGCCATACAGGGACATAGGATAGTTATTTTTGACACTGTGAGAAAATATGCCCAGAATCGTATGTGGGTAGGGATTTATTTTTGCCTTGTGACTTCAGAGGATTTGGGTCTATTGTGGTGGAAAGGCATGGAATTGAGAGGCATTCAGTGTGTTTGTGTTGGCAAGAACATGAGATAGCCTTAGCTACTCACCCCGAGGTGGATGACCAAGAAGAAGAGAATGTGGCTGGTAGGAGTGAGTGTTCTTTCCAAGGCCTGCCCCTAGTGACTGACTTCCAGCATCCAAGTCCCACCTCTGAATATCTCTACGTACTTCAAATTGATTGCAGGCTGGGGACAAAGTGCTGTAGACATGAGCCTGTGGGGGACATTGCAGATTCAAACCATAACAAGAACAAGTGTCTTCTCTTCCACTTACATCCTGTTCCTTTACCAGTGCTGCTTAAGTTCCTGCTTGCCCAAATGGGTCTTCCTCCATGACCTTTCCCGCAGCTGTGTGTCTATTCCTGTCCCTCTTCTGGAATTGCTTTCTCTGCATTCTACTCCTCCAGCTGCCATATAATAACTCATCATAAATTACCTACATCTGATTTTCATAAGTGATGTCCTTGGCAGCTGGGAGGTCCTTCACAAATGACTAGATGCAACACTCAATTATCTTTCTAATTGAATTTCTCAACCAGACTGTGACTTCTGCCTTTTCCATAATCCTATAATTCTTTATGCGTACCTCCATCAAAACTCCAGTTCCAGGGGAATCCAAGACCCTCTTCTGACCTCTGCGGCATTGCGCGACACGGGTGCACAGACCTGCATGCAGACAGTACATTCATACACATACAGAAATAAATAAAATTAAAAAAAATAAAAAAAATAATGGCAAAAATAAACAGGCCTTAAAATATATGACCGAATGCATGAACTGCTGTGGGCAGGCTATGGGGGGAGGAGGGGTTGTCAGGTAGGGAAGGGAATCTAAATATGATTAAGATATATTATATGAAATCCACAAAAATTCAATAAAAATATACATTAAAAAAGTAAGAATTAAGTCATACATATGTTTATATGTGTCATTCATTTCCCTAATAGTTGTACTGCTTCCTGGAAATTAATACTGCTTGATCTATATGTTTATGTATTTTATGCTCAAAAACAATTGCTATAGTAATAAAGAACAAATGAATAGATGAATGAGAGATGAATATAAAAATGTGCAAGAATAAGAGAAGATTCAGCCTTATTAGGGATTCACAAAAAGCAACAAACCAGTTGACATTATTGGCCAGAGAGGTGACCAGGTGGGTGCTTGCTCTGTAGACATAAGGCCTAAGTTCAGGTCCCTAACACCACATCCAAGCAACAGTATGTGTCTGTAATCCCAGCACTGGGGGTGGAGACCGGAGGGTCAGGAGCACGCTGGGCAGCCAGAAGAGCTGGAATGGTGAGCTTCAGTTGACTAAGTTACCTGTCTCAAAAAGCAGGTAGAGGGCTGGAGAGATGGCCTAGCGGTTAAGAGCACCGACTGCTCTTACAGAGGACCCGGGTTCGATCCCCGGCACCCACATGGCGGCCGAGAACCGTCTGAAACTCCAATTCCAGGAGAACTCCAGCTCCAGGGGAATCCGAGACCCTCTTCTGACCTCCGCGGCGTTGCACGACACGGGTGCACAGACTTGCATGCAGGCAGTACATTCATACACATACAGAAATAAATAAAATTATAAAAAAAAAAAAAAAAAAGCAGGTAGAGAGTGAGGAGACATCCAGCATCAAACTCTGGCCTCCACATAGGCATGCATTGACAAGTATGCCTGCACACGTGTGCACGCGCACACATATGTCATACACAAGAAAGAGAAGGGAGGGAAGTGAAAGAAGGCAGAAGGGAGGGAGGGAGGGAGGAAGGAAGGAGGGAAGGAGAGAGGGAAGGAAAGAAGAAGGAAGGAAGGAAGGAAGGAAGGAAGGAAGGAAGGAAGGAAGGAAGGAAGGAAGGAAGGAAGGAAGGAAGGAAGGCAGAAATTGGTGTGAGGATTGAGCCTTGATAAATCCTAAGAAGTCTGTCTAATGGATCTTTAGGAACCGACTCAACGGGGGCTTTAATATTGCAGGAAAGGTTGAGAATGAAACCTTTCTGGTTAGAATCAGAAAATCAGGTCATCTGATTGATTACCTAGATGTTACTATGAACAGGAATTGCAACCAAGTCCCCTCCAAATTTTACAGGAGTTCAAAGACTTGGGGGAACAGGAAGTCAGGTTCTTGGCTGATGACAAAGGCAACTCGTGCATGACTAACAACCCCATACCAGGCCAACTGTAATGCGAGCTACACTGACAGACGTGAGGAGTGTTCTCAGCAGTCCTCAGGAAGAGACAAAGCAGAAGTTGCTTACAGAACAGGTGAGGCTAGGTGGTGAAATGCCCTCGCTGTTGGCATGTGTGTGGGCTGAGCTCCTTGAGCAGCCAGGAAGCTTCTAGTGTGCCTATTTGGAAGGGCAACCTAAGCATCTTAGCTGGGAGACCTCATCGGAGCCTTTCCTTGATGGAGCTGACTTTGCTCGTCTGTACAAAAGTGATAATAGCTCAAAATACTTTGAAGGACCATTATGATAAAAGGATGTGAAGGTTCATGGTAAAAATCAAGAAGCACTCACTAATAAATGTTGAGAGTTAATAGTATTATTTTACAAAATGAACATTTTGCCTGCCGTTTACTTCTGCATATTCATGAAACGAAAATGTGGTCTGTTTCTCTATCATTTGTAGAAATCATTTGAAGTGTTAGTGTGGTTTCCCTGGTGTTGAATAATCCTTTCTCTTTTTGTTATTATTATGAATGTGTGTGTGTGTGTGTGTGTGTGTGTGTGTGCATGGTCATGTATCTGCTATGTATGTAGGGGGGTATTGGTTTATGTGGATGTGAGGGTAGGTGTAAGTGTGGGTGTAGGTGTGTACTCTGGGGGAGTCGGTTCTTTCCTTCCCTTTGTTAAGGCGAGGGCTCTCCTACTGTTTCTGTCCTGCTGTATACTGCAGACTACATGGTCCACAAGCCTCCAGGCTATGCTGTCTCTACCTCCTCTCTTGTTCTATGAGTTCTGGGACTACAGACGTGCACCATCTCTATACCTGGCTTTCCAGATGGGTTTTAGGGATCAAACTCAGCTCGTCAGGCTTACAAGGCAGGTGTTTTTACCCACGGAGCCATTTCACCAGCCCAAATCATGTTTGGTTTTTTTTTTTTTTTCTTAAAAGGGAAGTGATGCTTGCTAATGACCAACACATCAGTAAACTTGAGTCTCACCTTCCCATTGCCACTCAGAAACAAAGAAAGTCACTCAACATCTGCCATAGCCCTGAAGGGGAAGAGACCAACGGAGTTGACCACAAGGAAGGAAGGAAAAGGCATTTGTGATAAACTTCTCCCCGAAAATGTTCCAAAGGAAACCAACAAAGCTTTGTTTTATATCTACAAGAGCTTAGAGACTAAGAGGAAAGAAGCAGCATTCATGGCCGTAGAATGTGCCACTTCTCGTTGTAGATTGTTACCTAAAAAGGATAGAGTAAACAAACTGCAGGCTACAGAAAGCCGAAGCAAACTCATTTGCTTATTTTTTAAGGGTTCAGCAGGCTGCTTTTTCCTTTGACCATACCTTGTGTGCGTTAATTTGTTTAAAAATTACTTCTGCAGGGTGTGGTGGCGCATGCCTTTAATCCTAGCACTTGGGAGGCAGAGGCAGGCAGATCTCTGTGAGTTCAAGGCCAGACTGGTCTATAGAGTGAGCTCCAGGCCAGCTAGGACTAAAGGGAGACCCTATCTCAAAAAGACCAAAAAAGAAAAGAAAAGAAAAGAAAAGAAAAGAAAAGAAAAGAAAAGAAAAGAAAAGAAAATACTTCCACCCTGACTATTCCGTTCAATCCTCAGGTAGATGAGGATTATTGATATCATTCTAATTCCCATTTAAAAGGTCAAGAAACTGAGGCTCAGAGTCACATGGATGCCAACCTTCTCCAGCTTCCCAAGAGCAGTCATGCCTTGCATCTCTTAGTGCCCAGCCAACAGCTCCAAGGAGAATCATGTCCATCTTTTCCAATCAAAGTATCTTGTCTGCTTATGTGTGCAGTCATTCAACACATATATAATATGCCAAATAAATGTCTCTGTGGATAATGATGGAATACATATGCACTGAACTCTACCTGAATTTCATGGACTGAGTATGAGAGGCGAGGCAGGCATCTCAGCCATTGAACATTGCTATATACAGAGGGAAAAGCGGTGACAGGTTTGGTTTGGGTTTGGGATTTTTGAAACCAGATCTTGCTGTGTAGTCTTGGCTGGGCTAGAATTGACTATGTAGCAGAGGTTGGCCTCAAACCAACAGTAATCCTCTTGCATCATCTTCCTGAGTGCTGTAATTAGAGGTACCCACTACCTCAGAATACTTGCAGATATTGGATTAGTTCCCATTGCCAGTGAAGGGAGAATTCTGTTGGAAGCAGGAGTGTCATTTTCTCCTCAGGCAATGAATCCCAAAGTAGAACAGTTCCCAAAGTTACTCCCAGGGTTGTGATATTGACCAAATTGTGAAGCCCAATGCTTTTGGTGTGTGTGGTGTGTGTGTGTGTGTGTGTGTGTGTGTGTGTGTGTGTAGTACTGAAGAATGAACCTGATTCCTCCTACATTCTAGAATCCTAAGCATATTCTCTACCATTGAGCTATATACTCAGCCCTTATTATTTTCATTTTTTTTTTATTTTGAGATAGAGCCTTGGTAAGTTGACCTTGAACTCACTCTGTTGCCCAGTCAGTCCTTGAACTTTTCATCCTCCTACCTTAGCCTCCTTCGTACCTAGGACTACAAGCCTGTACCATGAGGCTGGGCTAGAATAGCTATTCTAAGCAGATTGTTTTCAGAGACAAAATACAGTAGACGGTGGCCCTGAATTTTTCCTGCTTCTTCCTTGGTCTGCTATAGGCAATGTGTTTGCAACAAGCATCAGCAACTGACCTCATGAATCCACAGTACTCTGCTACACTTGCTTGGGGTTGCTGATTGGAGCGCTATGACTCCCCTGGGAAGAACACTGCTCCAAGCACACCACTAGAATGCCTTCTGCAAGGCACAGTTTTGTTTCTTAAACAACAGAAAAGCAAAGGAGGAAGGGAAAAGGTGGAAAAGGGAGGAGACAGAGAAGAAGAGAAGAGAGGAAGAGGGGAAGAGGGTGATTCCAGCTGCCTTTTGTGGGCTCCATCTTTCCATGCTCCTGGTTGGGTGATGTATGAAATTAGTACGTGTGGCTGGAGAGATGGCCTAGCGGTTAAGAGCACCAACTGCTCTTGCAGAGGACCCGGGTTCGATCCCCAGCACCCACATGGCAGCTGAAAACCATCTTTAACTCCAGTTCCAGGGGAATCCGACACCCTCTTCTGACCTCCGCGGCATTGCACGACACAGGTGCACAGACCTGCATGTAGACAGTGCATTCATGCACATACGAAAATAAATAAAAATAAAATTTAAAAAATAAAAACGAAAAGAAATTAGCACATGAGTGAGAGACAAGCACTGAATGTCAACCCAGGAAGGCTTGGGGCCAAATCTGGGTGGCTAAAGTACCTCTTGATCATCAGCTGTGATTTATTTAGATTTTTAGTATCTGTTAATTCAGAAAATATGACGCCAAAGAGGAAAAATACACTGTTAATTTAGCCTCGTGCTATAGTAAACTCATATTCACCCTGCAACAGCATTTACAAATAACCTGTATAAAAAATAGCAAGGGTCTAGGGGTATCATTCAGTTTTAATGTTTGCCTAGTGTGCATGAAGCCTTGGATTCAATCCCCAGCACACTAGGTGTGATGATGTGTGTCCATAATCCCAGCCTTTGGATGTAGTGGCAGGAGGCTCAGGAATTCAAGATCATCTTCAGCTACACAGTGAGTTTGTTAGTTCGAGGTCAGCTTGGGATACATGAGATCCTGTCTCAAAAACAAACAAATAAACAACAAAAAAGAGGCAAGCCTGGCATGGTAGAGTAGGCTTATAATCCCAGCACTCGAGAGGTAGAGACATAAGCGTCAGGACTTCAAAGTTGGCCTCAATTACTTGGGCTCCAGGCTGGGCCTATACTATGCTGAGAGATCCTGCCTAAAAACTTGAAAAAATAAAAGGAAAATATGCCTGGATAGCAGCACTGCCATCCGCCACTGAGAAAATATAAATGCAAAGAAAGTATTTGGAAAAGACCTGGCATTTGTCACCTTGTAGAATAATCTGGTTGCCAGGGAAATTCCACTTCTAGAAATTATTTCTACGTATAAAATCATGTGTCCACAAACCACCCAATGAGCTTCATTTGTGGCTGAAGAGATGGCTCAGTGGTTTAAAGCACTTGTTGCTCCTGCAGAGGATCCAGGGTCAGTTCTCATCACCCATGTGACAGATCACAACCATCAGTGACTCCTGCATCAGGGGATCAAACGCCCTCTTCTGGATCCCAAGGATACCTGCACTCACATGTGCCTATACACACACAGAGACACACATCAATACATAATTCAAAAAATAATGAAAATTTAAAACATGTGGGGTCTTTTGGGGACAGTGTCTTCTTGTAGCTCCAGCTGGCCTAGAACTCACTATGTAGACTGGGCTGGCCTTGAACTCACAGAGATCCACCTGCCCCTGCCTCCCGAGTACTGGGATTAAAGGCATGTGCCACTACACCTGGCTAAAAGAAAAAAAATGTTAATGAACTGAATTTAACAAAAACCAATCATAACACTGTGTTTTCTCTTCTTGCCTCATGAGCCTGCTCACCTGGCCCCATCACTCCTGAAAGCACTCGTGGTGATGTATAGCCACACACTAGGACACTCACTAGGTGGGTACAGTGTCCATCTGAAACCTTGTCCTTTGTCAGCTCAAATCTGTTTCAAGCCTGGGTACCAGCTGTGGGAGGTGAGGTCAGCTGTCATCTCTTATCCCCATACCTCATCACCCTCCCAGGCTGAGACCTAGAAAATAAGAAAGCAGGGAACTGGGGAGTAGGAGTGCTCAGGGCCCTTTCTGGTGGGAGAGGGCTGCTATTCTTTTGGGGGGGGCTTCTATTCTTTGGGCTGAACACAATAAGGCTACCCAGATACTCCTCCCTTGGGCACCTCTACTGGACACAGCCAGATGTGAGAGACCCCTCTACCTGCTGCATTCCTGGGCTTCTAAAATCACCTCTCTGCTATCTCCAAAGGTCAACTGGGACATCTCATTGGGGTGGCTCTCCTTTTTCTCCACCTACCCATGTTAAATCCCCAGACCACAGGACATTTGCACTTCTCTGTGAAAGGTACTTCTTAACTCCCAGCAGTACTTTTCTCCCTCCCAAGCCTCTGGCCAAATCAGCCTCCACATCTCAGTACTAATTTCTGCTCCAAAACTTAGGGCTCCCAGGGCTTTCTTCTAGCATTTCTTACCATCTTATGGGGAGGCACCCAGCACACACTGACAGCACTCTGCCAAAATGCTTCCTTTCTGGACTCAACCTCATGGTACATCTGAAGGCAGAGTCTGACAAAGGACCAGATGGCAGAAAACACTACCTGCTTGCAAAGGAGCCTGCCTCCTGCTCATTCAGGGTTAGCAGGAGAAAAGACTTGACATCTATTGCACCATTTCTAAGGATCTGGACCCTTGGTCAGAAGCTGAAAGAATTCCATTTTACCATCCTGATTTATGCATGTGTCACGTTCATCATTTACATTATTTATAATAGGAAAAATAACCTAAATGTCTGGCAAGTAAATCAATTGGATAGCCATGTGATAATCTGTGTATGTCATTATAGAAAACCCTCTGCACACTATTTATATATATATATATATATATATATATATTTTTTTTTTTTTTTTTTTTT
>VZQC01004642.1:1056634-1091983 GCA_009823505.1 Rhizomys pruinosus | reverse complement strand
TTTTTTTTTTTTTTTTTGGTCTTTTTGAGACAGGGTCTCCCTGTAGCCCCAGCTGTGCTGGAACTCACTCTGTAGACCAGGCTGGCCTTGAACTCGTTTTTAACAAGATTTTTTTTAATATTTAAATTGCATATATTGGTAGGTTGTCAGGTTGGGTGGCCCGTGGCTTTGCCCACTGAACCATACATATCACCAGCCCCTTACCTGGTTCTCAGCAAGCTGCCAGCTGTGGTCATAGATGACCAGATGTCACAGCTTTTTTCCAAAGTTAAGGGAAAACTCACAAAACTAAAGTCAGTTCCAAGGTATCTATGCACATAAAGCATAATCACTATAAAACCGATGTGGCTAGGAAACAGACATACTCATTCCTTATTCAGCCAACATCAAAGACACATTCCCATACTGGTACCTCCTCTTTCACATTTTTTCCATGGGTGAGATATGATTCTGTAACTCAGGCAGTAAAGAAAACTAAAGGCAAAAGTTAACAACCTGTCATAGTTTTCGTCATATCCTCTGTCCATGCGCATCTCCTCTGATGGTGCTCAGTTACCAAGGCTAGCTACGCCAGAGGAGACAGAAACCCACCCACTCTGTTTCCAGCAGTCAGCCCCAGCCCTCCCTATCTGACTCTTAGACAGTGGTCACTTTGACCAGAGTTAGAGTGTTCGCTTTGGAGCCCACTCTGAAAGGCTTTGAGGTCAAGTGAAATCACACTCTAAAATCCAGAGGGTTTTTAAGGAACGGCCCGGACTGAGGTAGATGGGGGTTTGCTGGGAGATGGGCCGGTCAGGAAATGTCAGTTTAAAGTTAGCTCTGACCTATTAATCAGCAGCGGGGACAATGATGCAGGAGGGTGGGGAGGCCGGACATGTACTTGTGCCAGATTTATGGACCCAGAACAAAGGATGGCCTGCTCGTTTAGAGAGTCTCTTTCCCTTTTCCTTTGGCAAAACGAGGACATTGTTTGAAAAGGCAAAAAGAACAAATATTCTCAGGACTGAGGTCATTTCCAAAGCCACGCGGGTCTTGATGGGGAACCACACACATTGTCATGAGATAGCAGTATAGTGCCGTCATCATGAAACAGCTGTGCTCTCGGATGGTCTGGGACCACCTCTCTGAGACCACTCTGAAGACATCCAAGGAGCTCACAGAGCCTCTCAACATAAATATCAAAACTCCTAGAGAGGATTGCTAACATGATTGCTTCAAGCATTTCTGGAATGATCTTCCTGTGGGTAGGCTACTGAAACCAGCTCCCTCCCTGCCCAGGGGAGAAGAGAGAAATAAGGGGACCCGGAAGGGAAGGAGAAGGACTCCCAGGTGGATGGGTAACAAAAGAAGCCCACCTCCAGGCATGTCCCCTCTAGAAAAATTCCAGGCATCCTTTAAGGCCTAAGCTCCATTGTTACTGCCTCTATAGAAAGTAGGCTCCCTTATACTGATAGCCACCCTACATGCTGGCCAGGTTAACCAACTCTTCGCCTGGGGTCCAATGCATGTGGTCTCACTGCTAGTAATAAACTTACTTGGCACAGTCTTTGTAATATCCCGTTCACTAGTTACCTTGGTGGGGGGGGTGATTTGAAGGTATAAACTCCATTGACTGAATGACCTCCTGAATGACAATGACCCATTAGACAGCATTCTCCCTGGCATAGGTGAAGGCACATGTGAATAGTTTTGGAAGAAGTCCTACAAACATTGGGATTTGAGTCACCGAAAATCAGTACATTAGCACCATTCTGCCAGCCTAGTTTGATGTGATACTGCAAAAACAACGCATTCTGCCAGCCTAGTTTGATGTGATACTGCAAAAACAACGTCAGTCTAGCAGAACAGAGACTCTGACCACACAGCACTTCCGGGACCGAGGCCTGATCATGGGTCCCTAAACTAGCTCCCCTGTAGAATCCAGTTAGTCTCATCACCAAGACTGAGACTGAAGAGCATGCCAAAGAAGGGAATGGGGATTGGCTGACAGAGTCCACTCACAGGCCGAAGCACCTTTCTGGTGGCACTGCTGACCCAAGCAGGTCCTGCCATAGGAAACCCTGAGGAGAGCTATTTTAAGTGCATCCCCCTGGGCTCCCCACTTGCCCAGGCGGCGCTGCTTCTAGGTAGCCATGTAATCACATTTTGTCATCTGACATTCACCCAACATGTCCTAGGCACCTGATACCTTGTTAGAAACTGCAGCTTCCATGCATTGTTATTTATTACTATGACTTAGCACATTATCTCAGCCAAGCAGCGGACTTAGTACTAACACCAGAGACCGGCAGAACATGCTGCATGGCTATCATTGGCTGATCAGGAAACCAAGCCCAATGGGACTGTCAGATATTCCATGAAGGTTCAACCACGTGCTCTGTTGCTGGGTGTGGTGAGAAAAAGAAGTGCGATGAATTGATCTCACTTCCAAAAATAAACCAAAACGTGAGGGGGGAAAAGTACAGAGAATCGTAACCTATTCCAAGGCTCTGTGGTGGATGGAAAGAATGATTAAGACAGCCTCTGTGCCAGCTGGGTAAGCCTCAGAGTAGAGCAACACCACACTGTGTACAGTGACCTGGGCACCATGGGTGGGCTCTGTCTGGCTTCTTCTCTCTCCCTGAGCCCCTGTTATCCACTTGGAGATTGTAGTCAAGACCTTGGTATGATGTGAGATTTAAATGACTGGATTCAAGCAAGGTCGGGTATAATTTCGAGCAGGACAGGGCGTCTCTCAGGCTGCTGGGTTGGTTGTGGCTACTTACCAAGAGTCAGAGGAGTTCATCTGTGGCTTCTTTACCTCCCCAAAGAGGGTAGTTCTACAATGTAGGTTACTCAAAAGAAGAAGCATCCATCATCTTCAGAGTAGTTCAAAAGCCCTCTAGCATTTGGCCCATGCTCCTCTGCTCAGGGTCAAGCATTGCATGTTCAAATGTGTGTGCATGTGTGTGCATGTACACACACATTCCCGGGGACCAGGTACCTGAACATTTCTTTCCTACAAGTGTTGATTCCCAAGCCCGCATGATTTCACTCACCACAAAATCATTGTCCACAGACACATCATTCAACCTGCGGCACCTTGATTACCGTCATCAGCCACATGTGCTGTGAAAAGCCTCCAAGGTCCCATAGTGCTCCAAGCTCTACAGGAGGTAGGTGTTCCTTTCTTGTCTCTTCTTCCTTGTACTCTACACCCAGAGAAGAGGTGCATCATCTGCAATAAAGGCTTCAGCCAATAGAATCTTTCTGATATTTGATCAGAGCAACAAACACCCATAACCTTGCAACAAGTCAGTCCATTGCTCACACAGAATCCTGAGCTTGAAGATGTCTCTGGTGGCCTGTCTGTGATAAGAGAGGACTAAACACGACTTAATTGATCCCTTCAGGAGGGAGTGGCAGCTTTAAATATAAAGTTTCTCATCAAAGCGATGATCTGCAGCCCTTAAAAGGAAGAAGGTCATTTAAGAGGAGAAAGTCACAAGACCTTAGAAGATAGCAGGGCTTATGACAGCCTTACCTTACTAATTTGTCACATTTGGAACAAGAAAGAAACTTTGTAAATATATTCATGTGCATCTACAAACTATCTATAAATGAGTATGGAAGTGTTCAGGTGGATGCCTTTAAAGGACTTGGAGCAGTTTATGATTTAGTGATCAGAAATGACCCAATATAACTCTGGCTTTAGTTGCTCATATGTAATTTTCCTTCCCCTGAGGCACATATACAGCCACCTTTTTTTTTTGTTTTGTTTTTTTTGAGACAGGGTCTCTCTGTAGCCCCAGCTAGCCTGGCACTTGCTATGTAGACCAAGCTGGTCTTGAACTCATGGAGATCCTCCTGCCTCTGCCTCCTGAGTGCTGGGATTAAAAGCATGTGCCACCATGCCCAGCATAGCCACCTTATTTTAAGATCTTTGCTGTAATTGTAGTCTTTCCAGAAGGCCTTTTTGGACATCAGGTTTTAATGTTATAACCATAAGTGACTCAATGTTCCTGTTGATCTTTCACAAGCCATGGATTCATTAATAATTTAAAGTTGGCATCTCCTTGAGCTGTAAACTTCTGTAGGTTGATTTCCCAGTACCTCACACATGGCTGAATGAATTAGGAGAGCATTCTTTCAGGTCTAAATTTGACCTAACTCTTCTCTCTAATCCTGTCTACCAAGCAGCAGTAACCCATGACCAAAGGCATCTAGATGATGAATGGTCAGATCGACCTAAAAGCACAAATTCTCATTCGCGTAAGCTCTGAGGCCCATTTTCATCTCCTCCCTTTCAGCAATTCAATGTCACCAACTGTGCAATAGCAACATCGTGCCAGATGGTTCCTCTAATTGCCCAAAACTGCCCTGATCAGCTGCTGTTATAAAATGTGGTCAGTCAGGAATCTTCATGTGGATCTCAGTACTTGGAAGACTGAGGCAGGAGGATTGTAAGTTTGAGGCGTCTTTATAATAAAACTTTGTCTCTACAAAGGTAATTTAAGGGCCGGGCGTGGTGGCGCACACCTTTAATCCTAGCACTTGGGAGGCAGAGGCAGGTGGATCTTTGTGAGTTCAAGGCCAGCCTGGTCTACAGAGTGAGTTCCAGGACAGCTGGGGCTACAGGGAGACCCTGTCTTGAAAAGTAAATAAATAAATAAATAAATAAATAAATGAATGAAAGAAAGAAAGAAAGAAAGAAAGAAAGAAAGAAAGAAAGAAAGAAAGAAAGAAAGAAAAGGTAATTTAAAACAAGGGCTGAATAGATGCTTCAGCTGCTAAGAGCACTGGATGCTCTTACAGAGGACATGGGTTCAGTTCCCAGAACCCACCCCATTTTTAATTCCAGTTCCAGGGAATCCAACACCCTCTTCTGACCTCCGGTGGGCATTACCCAACACTGGGCACTTACATCCATGCTGGCAATACAGTACACTCATACACGGGGCACTTACATCCATGCTGGCAATACAGTACACTCATACACGGGGCACTTACATCCATGCTGGCAATACAGTACACTCATACACGGTGCACTTACATCCATGCTGGCAATATAATACACTCATACACGGGGCACTTACATCCATGCTGGCAATACAATACACTCATACACATTTTTTTTTTAATTTTTAAAAGGAAAAAAAAATGGCCAGAATAACACTTGACCAACAAGAGTGAGGCAGCTCTGCCTAAATCTGCCTGCATTCCTAACGGGAAGATGTGCTCTCTTGTGTGTTCCATGGTTGAGCAGAAATGTCTGTGGCTGCAAGGGGTGCGGGGTGATGAAAGTCAGACTCATAAATGACAAGCACATGACCGCCAACATTCTCCTGCTGTGCTCTCTTATGACAATAAGTGGTTTGGAACTATTTGCATCTAGTGCTGTCAGCTCTGCCACATCAACTTTTGTCTACTTGTTCTTGGAAACCCCCAAATTTGGATGGTGTTGAAATTTGGTGATGGATGGAGGTTAAGTTCTCTGGGAAAAAAAAAATGAATGCAATTAAATTACTGCTTTCAGTTATACTTTTGCCTGATAACGCAAGGTACGCCCTCCACACTTCTAATCCCAACATTCAGGAAGTAGAGGAAGGGCGAAGTTCAGTGACATTCTCAGCTACACGAGAACCTGTCTCAAAACAAAACTAAAAAGGAAAACTTGGGGGTGGGGCTGGTAAACAAATAGGGAGGCCAGAGGTCAGAGGCTTCACCTGTCCATGATCACTTCCGGGAAGCCATGTCTCTCTTGCTCAAAAGCCCCTAATTATGGGGATCTCACTACCTGTTGGACAGTACATCAAGTATTTGACAGTCTTCATTGGAAAAAAGTTCTCACGTTTAATTGAAGTCTGTTATGTTGTGACTCCCTTTCCCCCAGTGGTTTGGTTCTGTCTTCTTCACACACCGAATACACATTTATCATATTCCATATGGCGGCCATTACGAACACTTAAGGCTAGAAGAACTTAATAGAATTGCTATATAGAAGCTTAAAACCTTGGGGTAGGAGAGACAGCTTAGCAGTTAAGAGCACTTGCCGCTCTTGCAGAGGATGTGAGTTCAGTACCCGACACCCATATCAAGCCACTCACAACCACCTGCAACTCCAGTTCCAGGGGATCTGACACCCTACTCTGGCTCCTGAAGACACCTGCACACATTCATATACTCAGGTAACACATAAAATAATAAATCATTTTTTTAATTTTATTTATTTATTTATTTGTATGAATGTACTGTCTGCATGTAGGTTTGTGTATGCATGTCATGCAATGCTGTGGAGTCAGGAGACAGTGTCGGAGTCCCCCAGAACTGGAGTTCTCCTGGAATTGGAGTTACAGAAGGTTCTCAGCCACCATGTGGGTGCTGGGGATTGAACCCAGGTCCTCTGCAAGAGCAATTGGCGCCCCCAAACGCTAGGCCATCTGTCCAGCCTATAAATCATTTTTTAAGTTGTGAATCTTTTTTCATTATTTTCATTTTATGTGTATGAGTGTATTGCCTGCATGTATGTAAGTGCACCCATGTCATGCAATGCTCATGGAGATCAGAAGAGGGTATTAGATCCCCTAGAACTTGGGTTATGGGAAATGGTTAGCTGCCATGTGGTTGCTGGGAACTGAAGATGGGTGATGCAAGAACAGCCTGTGCTCTTAATCGATGAGCCATCTCTCTAGCCCCCTAATTTGAAAATATTAATAAGCAAAAATAACTACTCAAAACAACCAGCCTATCATAAACAAGTTTAACTTTTCTTTCCTTCTTTACCTTTTTCTGGTTATACTCATTTTTTTGTATTGAGTAACTATAACTGTAATTTTTTTTTTTGTCTTTTTGAGAGAGGGTCTCTCTGCAGCCCCAGCTATCCTGGAACTCACTTTGTAGACCAGGCTGCCTTGAACTCACAGAGATCTGCCTGCCTCTGGCTCCCAAGTGCTGCGATCAAAGGCACGCGCCACCACGCCTGGCTTTTTTTTTTTTTTAACTCTATAATTTAAAAATAATAAATGTAATTCTACTATGAAACACAAATACTGAAAATGCTTTTAGTGTCGCCCCCGCCCCACCTCCTTCTCCCTCTCTTCTGGAAGGGGAAGCTAGGGGGGCAGGATCTCACTATGTAGCCCAGGTTGGCCTCAAGCTTTGGTTGATCCTCTTGCCTCAGGCTCTCAAACACTGGGATCACAGGCACGCTCTGCCACATCTGCCTTTCTTTCCTAAGCTAAGCCTTCCTGGTTGCTTTAAAAGTTTCTTCATGAACTACACCAGAAGAACGTCTCTTTAGAAGCTTCTATCTCTCCCAGGTTTCTCTGATCTCCCTCAAGGACCAGTAGTCAAAATGGAGACCATGATACGAATCCAGCCTTACCAACCCTGACGAGACAGGATGCTCAGGACGCAGGCAGCAGTGTGGTTACCACTGGTGGCAACATGCCACTGAAAATCCACACTGAGCTCCCTGGTGTCCTCGCAACATGCAGGGCTCATAAAGCCACAGTTTATTAAACCATTAGGAATGAACATCTGTCTGCACTGATAATTTATCCACTTATCTTTTCAGCTTGGGAAGAGCCCCTCTGACCACTGGAATCTCCATAGCGACATAGTCATTTTCTGCCACGGTCAGTTCCATTCCCTTTTTTTTTTTATTAATTTTATTTATTTCTGTATGTGTACGAATGCACTGTCTGCATGTAAGTCTGTGCACCCGTATCGTGCAATGCCGCGGAAGTTAGAAGAGGGTCTCAGATTCCCCTGGAAGTGCAGTTCTCCTGGAATTGGAGTTTCAGACGGTTCTCAGCCTCCATGTGGGTGCAGTGTCCTAGCTGCTTTCTCTACACACAGGGTATAAAATGGTTTACTTTGCATGTCAAAGGAGTGTGTTTTTTCTACTCCATTATAGGTAAGAGAATCAGTCCACACAGAACTTCCAGGAGGCAACTGGAAGATGCTTATAAAAATATTAAATGTGAATAAAATTTAAAACTAATCTTCCAGTGACAGAGTCTTCAAGGACATGTGGGCCATGGTGGTGTTTGGGGAGCCAAGACAGCAGGATGAAGAGGAGGAGAATGAAGAGGAAGAGGAAGAGGAGACACTGGAAGCTGAGCAATTTATTCTGGTAGAACTGTCAGAAATTGGTGATTCGGATATTTTCTCAAATTGTGAAAATAAATGCAACATCTTGGGAATTAACACTAAGAGGTCCGTGCTACAAGTGGACAGCTAGGTATTTGCTGGGAAATATGAAGACACCCTTGGGACCTGTTATATTTGAAGAATATGCTGAACATGAGAAGTGCATGAACAAACACATGTCATTCAGTGAAGAAGCTCAGCTGATAAGAACTCTGCTGACAGAAAAGAAGGAAGAGAGAAGAGGACACAGTGGGGGAGACCCATCAGGTACACATGAAGAACACCGATTTCTGCTATAGACCCAACACAGTTTGCAGCTTCTACATGAAAATAAAGTTGACATTTCAGATCCAGCTCTCAATAAACCTTTGTCATTGGAAGACCAAGAGATTAAAATGAAAGAGAATTCAAATCTGATGAGCAGGAGAAACCACTGCACTTGGAAACAGGATTCTTGTCCTCCTTTAATACCCCTTCTTCCAGGCCTGGCTCCTGTCGGAAGCCCCATTGCTACTCAGGAATGCAGCAAATCCCATAGAGATTGTTTTCATCCAGGTCACTGCTGGATCACTTCTGCTAAGAAGCAACAATCTCTCTTTTTTTGTTTTATTTATTTAATTTGTCTTAGGGTCCCAGGTAGCTCAGGGAGGTCTCAAAGTTGATATATAGCTAAATGATGAGACTGAACTGATCCTTCTGGTCCTAAATTCTGGGATTTCCATCTCCTAAATTCTGGGATTATAGTGTGCATTGCTATCCCCACTGCTAGAGAATGGACACAAGGTTTGATCCATGCTGGTCACACAGTTGAGCTACATCTCCAGCCCCAAGAAGCACCAATCACAATTCATCTTCTTCACGTGCATAACCATAATTCTTTTTCTCACCTGCAGTCAATTGTAACTCGTCATAGAAAAATGAGTTGGGGGGGGTGTGGAGCATTGAAAGAGAAGTGACTCAAAATTTGATTGAAAAATGTTGTAAGATTTATGGAAAAAGTTTAATAACAATAAAAAAAGTTTTAAAAAAACCATGAAATAATTGTATCCACACGGTTCTGTGTGTGGATTAGTGACGTTTCAGGCTGCAGCTCTGGTTCTGTCTGGCACAGTGTCAGAGTCCTTCCTGATGGAAAGTTCTCACAAAATTTAGTTTAACTTAATTTTAAATTATTAAATTAATAACAAAAATTGGACACCCTAAATATTCCAACTCATTTTTTTAGAAACAAATCTTTACTTCATGAAGCTTCCTTATCTCTATTAAGTACTTACTGTTCTAAGTTTTCTGGAAATGGGGTCTCTGTTTTTCTTGTTTTGAGTGCTGTTACTTTTATTTCTGATAAAAATAAACCTTATTATTGAGAATAAAAAAAATAAAAATAAAAAAATAAAAATAAATGAGTTGAGCAGCTATTTATACATCTGCTCAAAATATTTCCGCACTCTGATTTCTGTCTTTAAGACTTGTATTTAAATGATCAGCCTGCATCACTTCCCAGTTACTGAATTCTCCCTGCTCTCCATGTGTTTATTTTCAGGCCTTTGAAAAATGAAGATTATAAAACTGGGACAGTTCCCATGGTGACACATTGGTCTCTTTGATCCTCTTTACTCTCACATGGTGAGTGAACCACCCAGACAGCTGAAGCTCATTATAAGCCTTTCTGTGAAGAAGGATCATGCCTGCTTCATTCATCCGTCCTCCTCCAGCAGCAGAGATGACGCTGCTGGCAGCCTTTAAAAGAAAGATCCATCTTGTTCACCAGCCATCTCTGGTAGAGATGTTCAGAGAAAGCTAAGGTGTGGGAGAAAGCATGTGAAATGGAGAGCCCGACTGTCATGGGACCAGCCTGGACACAACCGTTTTCATTTCTCTCCTGTGAAAGCACCTAGGGTAATACAGTCCAAATGGAATGCTCCAAAATGTTCTTTCATTCATGTTTGCCCAAAGTTGTGTGCAAAGCCCTGTAGGAAGGAGCCTTGAGGTGTTCAGAGACCAGTGGACAAGACAGGCAGCTCACAATGTGGTAGTGGAGGAAGGCGCTCAACCCAAATCTGCCATTTTTCATTCTCAGTAAAAGAACGCTAGCCAGGCACGGTGCTGTGCACCTGTGAGGGAGCTGAGAGGCTGAGGAAGGAGAGAGCCATAGGTAGCCTGCATAGTAAGATGCTATCTACAAAAAAAAAGAAGAAAAAAGCAGATAAAAGAATTATATAGAAATAAGCTCTTCAACATTGTCACTTTCAAGATTAATGAGAAAAACACACACAATAATGACCATGACCCTGATCTTGCTCTCTTCTCCAGACCCAGCCTGTCAACCCCTGACTGAATTCCCATGGAATAAACCCTTCAGTGCAGGTCCACTGGCAACTCAAGTTCCTACATCTCATCTTTCATGAGCAATACCTGAAAAGAATTCGGAGAGCTCAGCCCATCCAAGGAACAGTCAGAACTGACTGAATATGGAGCTGCAAATGACAAGCTCCGCAGACAGAGAATCTGGAGAGAGAGGAATAGGCACAGAGGGGAAAGGTGGCTAGCTTCTCATGAGAAATAAATGGCCTTTTATTTGGCTTCTATCAGTCACTTATTATTTTTCTTTTTTTAAAAAAAAGAGGCTGAGTGTGGTGGCAATAGATTGTAATCACAGAATGACAACTGGGAGATGGAAGAGAGTCAGGAGTTCAAAGGTAGCCTGGGCTACCTGAGACCCTGTAAAAGAAAGGGAGGGAGGGAGGGAAGGAAGGAGGGAGGGGAGAGAGAGAGGAAGGAAAGAAATAGAAAAAGAAGAGAATGAGACAGAGAGACGGGGGGGGGACATTTAAAAGTTTAAAATTGACTGAAAAGTTAACTTCAGGTGCCATTAAGCAAGTTAAATTTAGCTCTCTGAACCTCAGAATGTTAATTTAGAAAATTAGGACAATTATCCTATGATATCTGATAACATACCCAGTAGAGAACACTCCAAAAATAAGCAAATGAGTAACAAGTACACTCAATACAACTTTGTGGCCTCAAGTCAGTCTTTATTTTAAATATTTTATTTGTGTTCCTTTTTATATGTATGAGTGTATTGCTTGCATGTATGTAGGTGTACTGGTGTCATGCAATGCCCACGGAGATAAGAGGCCATTGGACCCCCTAGAACTGGAGTTATGAATGGTCGTTAGCCACCGTGTGGGTGCTGGGAATTGAACCTGGGTCCTCTGCAAGAGCATCCAGTGCTCTTAACCACTGATCCAGCTCTCTGGCCCTTCAAAGCAGTCTTTAGGAAAAAGAATTTCAACCTTAAATGTGCTGGGTCTTTTCTGTGCCATAGTCCCAATCCTCAGATCCATTTCTCTTCGGTTTCACAGATGAAGAATCTGAGGCTCAGAGAAGTTTGCTAACTAGGCCAACATCACATAGCTACTAAGCATCAGGCTTCCCTGACTCCGATACTAATTTTCTTTCCAAGTCACCACCCAGGTAATATTAACAAACACATGGACTAAAACAGAACAGAGGTTTCAGACTGGTGGTAGGTGGGGGTGCTCTTCCTGCAGCAACAGGGTTAGAGCTTAGCTGGGGGTCTGAGGACTAGGAGATCTGACCCGGCTGTAGAAGAATCCAGAAGGCACCCTGGGACGCCATGCTCAGCCTGGCCTCAAACACTGTGGGCACTGATGAGTAGGAAAGAGCTATAAAGAGGTTCCCAGGTGCTGGGGACTTATTGTAAACATTAGTGGGTGTGGGTGACGAAGCGGGCGGAGGGGTAACAATGATACCACTCTGATAGCCAGTAAAAATATGTGCAAGAGGTAAGGAAGGAAACCCCCAGCTACGGAGGCTTGTAGGGAAACATAGCAAGCCAGACACTCAAACAAGGCACAAGAGTCCCAGGGGGCAAGTGTGACCCTGAGATCAAAGAAAGACTTCCCAGGGAAGGTGATGCTGTGACCTCGTAACCGTGTCCTCGTCTACCATGGAGCATCTACAGAGTGCCTGAAACCTTGTCCCTGCCCAGCAAGTCGGTATTATTAACATTAACTAATTAGAATCTTCATTCTCCCAGAAGCTGGGTGGCTTGGCCAGTCACTAACAATTTCAGGTTCTACTTTCCTCGGCTGCAAAATGGAAATAATAATTAGTAGTTTCCATATGAAGTCACGAAGAGAATTAAATGATATAATACATCTAAGCAAAGGAAAATCACTGGGCCTAGTGCTTAGTCCAGCTAGGCCATTCGCAAAGACCAAAAGTGCTATCAGTCTCAAGCCTCCCTCCAGTGCCAGGTCCCCGGGGCTTGAGACAGTCTAAGTCCTGGCAAAAAGTCAGTGGCACGCTCACTCAAGATACTCAAAAGAATTTTATTAAAGGAACTACGTATGGAAGCCTGAGAGGTAGGAAGTGGAATCATAACGGGCCTTCAAAACAGCCCAAACCAACATGAGGAACTAATTCCTCCTCAACCCCACACCTGGCTGAGAGAGGAGCCCAAAGCCATGGCCAGCTCCTCCTGTGGGAGGAGGGGCTGAATCACCTAGGGGGGATTTGGTCGCTGACCAAGCTGAAGCAAGGAGCAACAAGGGAACCTTTCTCACGTCTGCTCTCTCTTCTCCCACCGCCTCACACTGGCAGAATTTCGTGGGGAAGTCATGGCAAGGGTTTTCATAACCGTCCGCCTTCAGTAAGTGAAGTCAGGTCTACAACACAGAGAAGTGGGGGAGGGGGTAGAGAGATGGGTCAGCGGTTAAGAGCGCTGGCTGGTCTTACAGAGGACTCAGGTTCTGATCCCAGCACCTACATGGCAGCTAACAGTCATCCTTAATGCCAGTTCCAGAGGATTCGACACCCTCTTCCTGACCTTTGTGGGCATTGCATGACAGAGGTACACTTACATACACATAGACAATACACTCACACAAACAAAATAAAAATAATATATAAAGAAATTTTTTAATTTTTTTTCTAAATTTTTTATTTATTTTCGTATGTGTATGAATGTACTGTCTGCATGTAGGTTTGTGCATCCGTGTCGTGCAATGCTGCAGAGGTCAGAAGAGGGTGTTGGATTCCCCTGGAACTGGAGTTAAAGAAGGTTCTCAGCCGCCATGTGGGTGCTGGGGATCAAACCCAGGTCCTCTGCAAGAGCAGTCGGCGCTCTTAACCACTAGGCCATCTCTCCAGCCCCTATAAAATATTTTTTAAATACAGAAGAGAATAGGATGCAGATTTAAGGACAAAGATCAAAGACAGCCAGCAGCCCACCCTCTAGGACTCATTTGTCAGCCTCATTCACCCTACGAAGGTGTCACTACTGCCCTTTGTCAGATGAGAGGAACAGCCTTCTCTTAGAAGCCTGGCTAGAACAATAGTGGAACTTATATTTTCTAAATCTGACACACTGCGTACTGCCTTGATGGACCTTGTCATTGAGAGAATAGGTTTGGAGACCCCTTCTTGTCCATAGGAATCTGGTGGGACGTCTTTGTACATGAAGGCAAAGTTTGTGTAGAATCCAAATTTATTATTAGCTAAGGGACGATCTGAGAAATCAAGTATAGAAAGAAAAAATGAAAGTCACATGTCCACCTGGTGAAGAGCTCATTCGTCCTTCTTTAGACTGTTCCTTGGACACCTTTAACCTGCTGGAGAGCTAGCAGACAGAGTCCAGCTAGCAAGTCTGACTTTCACTTATGTAGCAAGTCCCCGGTACTATCTGTGCAGTCACTTTTTTTTTTTGTATGTGTATAAATGTACTGTCTGCCTGTAGGTTTGTGCACCCGTGCTATGCAATGCCACAGAGGTCAGAAGAGGGTGTCGGATTCCCCTGGAACTGGAGTTCTCCTGGAACTGGAGTTACAGGCGGTTCTTAGCCGCCATGTGGGTGCTGGGGATCGAACCCGGGTCCTCTGCAAGAGCAGTTGGTGCTCTTAACTGCTAGGCTCACTCTTTTTGAGAGGTTTAACTCAATCATCATTTGATCCATTGATGAAACATAGGTGCTCCCCTGAAGGATTTCAAGAGTGTGCGGTGCGATTGCTAAGGCATAGTGGCAACCAGATGCTGGAGAGCAGAGGGAAGTTTAACAGGCTTCCCAGAACCAACTACTTCTACCTCCCTAAGCATGAAGTGTCTTTGCATTGCTGACTGTCAGCCTAAGGAAGGTAAGCAGGCACTATAGATAAAAAGGCCTTCTCATCCCAGGCTGGAGAGGCCGCAGTGGGAAAAGGTGTTTGCCACCAAACCCGATGATCCACTTGAGCCCCAGGACTTCCGGTAAAAGAAGAGAACTGCCTCTCCCAAGCTGTCCTCTGCCCTCCACACGAGGGCCACTGCACACTCACGTACACACACAAACATAAAGGCCCTCTTGGAACTAGGGATGTAGCTCCGTTTGCAGAGAGTTTGGCTAGCTTGCATGAAGCCCTGGGTTGGATCCCCAGCACTGTATAATCCTGGACCTGGTAGCACATGCCTGTAGTTCCAGCACTGGGGAAGAGAAGAGGGACTATCAGAAGTTCAAAGACATGCTAATGCTACATAGCAAGTCTTTAAAAAAATAATAATAAAGCTTTCTTTTTTATCTTATTTTTTGGACCATGAGTGTTCTGTTATTTCAGCCTACCTTTCCCAGACAGAATTTTTCCTTCCAGCCACTCTGAGCTAATCAAGGACCCCCTGCCCTCTCTGTCCCCAGCTCTCCTCCTCTCCTGTCATCTTACCCATCAAAGAAGAAACTCTCATTCCTGGTGAGTCTCTGTAAAGCCCAGGTTCCAAAGTCAGCCAGATCACCTTGGGCCACTCTTGCCATCTCTATCTAAGCTTTGATTTCCTAGGCTGTAAAATGGGAGAAATATGAGCTTCCCTGTCTACTCCGCAGACTTGTGGGAAGGAAACAAGATGGTCCCGGGCCACACAGGAGAGGTGAGCACAACAAAGACAGACATGAAATGCTGGGCGTCAAGCTGGAAGCAAGCTCTGAAAGCGTGTAACCAACCTTCTCAACTTACAGAAGGGAAAACCCAGATGCTTGTGGCAGGCCCGTTCCTTGGCTGGGTGACTGAGGGCAGTGGAAAAACATGATCCTTCGGGTGTCCCAGAAGACCTTTCTTGTTTGCCCACCATGGATATGTGGGCACCGCCAGGCCAGACCTCCCAGAAATGAAAGGCTGGAAGCAGGGTAGAAAGAGCAACTGCCCAAAACTTTCTCCACTGTGGATCAGAAAAAGGAAGGGCTGAGGGAAAAGCGAGCAAAGAGAGGGACCGGAACACAAGCCGGAGTGTCCGGGCAGCTGTGCGTGGGTTGCAGAGAGAGGGGCGTCACAGTCATATTGCCTTCCTGAAGGCTAGGGCGGGTCAAGGCCAGGTTAAGTCTTGTAGAACAGGTGGCATCAATAGAAGCTCAGGATGAGACCTGGATTCCAAGAGGCTGAAGGTGGGGCTCGCTGCTGAGGTCTGGGAGAATGAGAAGGAAGGCAGGGGCTTGTGGCTCACAGCAGCTGCTCCCAGGAGAGCGAAGGGAGGATTCGGTTATGTTTTTAATCATTTTTTCATTATACAAGCAATGCATCAATGCATTCTCGATGCAAACACTGCAGGCATTACAAAACAGAAACCTCCCTTGAGACTGTCAGCCCCACCGCTCTCTCCAGAGCCCAGTTCTGTTGCCCTCCCTCCCAGTCCCTTGCACCCAGAGATGTTCATAGGGAAAAAAATGGGGCTTTGTGTATGTTTATGGTCATCTGTAAAGGGAATCAACCAAATAACGGATCTGAACCTTACTGTTTAAAGCCTCATCATGTAAGACACCATAGCCGAACAGAATTTGTCACACACTATAAATTAGCCCATGCAATCCCATGGCCAGGAAAAGTGATAGATTACCTAACCCTGCTTATACTGAATTCATTTTTTTAAATTTTATTTCGTTTTTATTTCGTGTATAAGTGTTTTGCCTGCATGTTTTGCCTCCAATGTCCATGGAGGCTAGAAGAAGGTGTCAAATCACCCTCGAACTAGAGTTGCATGAGGTTATTCGCCACCATGTGGGTGCTGGGAACTGAACCCAGGTTCCTACAAATGCAGCCAGTGCTCTTAACCACTGAGCCATCTCTCCAGCCCCTGAAAATACTTCAGATTGTTTTCTAGCATTTTATTTCCAAACAAGGCACCCATGAACATCTCCCCACCAACCTGTGAACCAGGAAGCAAAAGGACATTACAAGCTGGCATTGCAGGCTCATACCTGCAATTAAAGTGCTTGGGAGGCTGAGGCAGGAGGATTGCCACAAGCTAGGCTACATATTGAGACAATAAATAAATAAAAATAAATACTTAAGAAAAAGCGGACATCTCAATCCATCCATTGATCTATGTGGTCTAAGATCTTGAAGGCTTATTATAATAAGGCGTTGTGACTGTGTGAACCCATCGTGGAACCAAAACACTTAATAAGTCACTTCCGTCTCCACTTGCAAGGGTTTTGTGTGTTTTGTGCTCCTTAGTCATCATTTGGGTGAGTTCTACATATTTATGCTCTTTTTTCTCATCTGTCCTCATAAATCAATCCTCACAGCCTCCTAATCAAAGCCAGCTTTTCAAACGAAACCATAGCTGGGTGTTTAACTAACTAAATATTGTTTTTTCTCCAGCACTGGGAAAAAGAGAAGGTGGGATGCCATACTGACAACCATCCTCTTCTCCTCAGTGCTCCCCCAAAACGTGAGCTGCCACCACACCGTGGGCTTGGCAGGGGTGAGGATGAGGTGGGGGGGCCACCGTCAGGTTGTCATTTACTTTCTGTGTTTCAGCTTTGTATCCCCAGGGATGCACAGGAAGTAGGTCACCCTTCCCCAGGCTGTTCTTGAGAAAGGAGAAGGGCTGAGGATATAGCTCAGTTGGTAAAGTACTTTCCTAGCATGCATGAAGACCTGGGTTCAATCCCAGGCACCACATAACCCCAGCACCCCATAACCAAGCACCACATAAACCAGGCATGGTGGCACTTCCCTGTGATTCCAGCACATAGGAAGTAAAAGCAGGAAGATCAAGAGTTCAGGGTCATACTTGACCATGTACCAAGTTCAAGACCAGCTTGGGATACAAAAGACCCTGTCCAGGTTGGAGAGATGGCTCAGCAGTTAAAAAGCACTGGTTGCTCTTGCAGAGGACCCAGGTTCGATTCCCGGCACCCACATTGCGTCTGACAACAGTCCATAACTCTAGTTGCAGGGGATCTGACACCCTTTTCTGACCTCCACAGGAATTGTATGACCCAGGTACATTTATATACATGCAGACAATACACTCATACACATAAAATAGGAAAATAATAATAAAGACCCTGTCAGAGAAAGAACATGGGAAGGGAGAAAGGAAAAGGGGAGGAGAGAAGAAAAGAGAGGAGGGGAAGGAACACGGAAGTGTGAAGAGGCCCTCCCCTTCCCGTGCGCTTTCAAAAGCATCTACTGGATTCTCCTTCCCCAGTGAAGGGAAAGCACCAGACAGTTCTACCTCCAGACGCCTCCCAGCCAGGCCTCACACAGGAGCAAGAATGAGTTCAGTTTTTCATAGAGTGCTGCCCTGGATCCCCAACCAGACCCTTCGCCCAACTCTCAGTCATCCTGTAGCTGGTATCATACACACAAGGTCCACAGCAGCTCTCAAAGAACATTCTCAGACAGCCTTCATCAGTGTCACCTGGGAACTTGTCACAAACGCAAACCCCACACAGGCCACTGGATCTGAATTTCTTGGTTCTGACCCAGAGATGTGTTGTTCAATTGTTGTGGTTTTAGTTTTGTGGAGAGTGGATTTTAGTGTGTGTGTGTGTGTGTGTGTGTGTGCGTGTGTGTGTGTGTGTGTGTGTGTGTTGCTGGGGACAGAACTTGGGGTCTTACACAGGATATGTAAGCACTCTACCCCCTGAAGGCTGATCCCTGCAGCCTGTTTTGTTTTTTTTGAGCCAAGATCTCACTGTGTAAACCAGGCTGGTCTCAAAGCCAGTCTCTACCTTCAGAATGCTGAGATCTTGTGTGTGTGTGTGTGTGTGTGTGTGTGTGTGTGTGTGTGTGTAAACATATATTCTTTTTTATATGTAGTATAATCCTACTTTGCCTCTTTCGGCTGTATTAACTTGCTTACAAGGTCAATGATGCCTCTGAATGGAGTTTTTCCTGCCTCACATGATCTCAGAACAGCCTCTGGAAGCCTCAGTTTTGTCATCTGTATCATTCATTTTACAGATGAATAAGCTGAGGTCCAAAGAGCTTAAATAACATGCCCAAGTTAGCAGGTGGTGAAGTTGGCTGGCTCTGGGACCCTAACTATTTGGTACTATTGTTCCCTGTGTGGACTCTGCCCAGTGGTTTAGCTTTGGTTTGGCCACAGGCCCTCAGAAAACACCTGCTCCCAGTGCCCAATGACAGCCCTTCAGGCACACATATTCCCCACATTGCCTCCCAAGACTGCTCTACTGCCCTTCTCTAAGCCAATGCCCGCTGCTTCTGAGTGACCTGCCCCCCTATCCATAGCTGCCAGCCCTACTGTCACAGCTGGTTTGGGAAGGAGGAGGCTTCACCTTGGCCTCTCATTGGCTACCTCTGCTTTCTCCTCTTTCCTGTTTCGGACAGCAGGGGCCCCCACCTTTGCATCCAGAATGATGACAGGACAGGCAGTCTAAAAAAATTCTTTTCTAAAGGCATTTCCTATTGATGTCCACTTTATGAAGGCCCCTCCCAGCCTGCCTGTGTTGAAACAAAACAGAGGAGAGGGAGAGAGCAGAGAGGGTGGAAGAGGGACAGGGAAGGGGACAGCAAATGAGAGATGGGGAGAAAGGGAAGAGGAAAGAGACATAGGGTGAAACAGGAGTGGAGGGGGAGAGGAAGACGGAATTATGGAAAGGAAAACAGAAAGCAAGAGAAAAAAGAGATGCATGCTTTTCAGACTGGTGTTGTCTTTCCTGTGGACTTTTCCCATAAATGACACAAAATTCCTCTTTAAGCCCCACTTCACCACCCTAGTGGGTTTAAAGGCTGCCTCTTGATCTGGTCTCCCCTCCCCCCCCCAGGGAAATTCTGAGTTTTCTCATGTTGGGAGCCTCTGGCTGTATCCCTCAACCCTCTTTCTTCTTGCTGGATAGGGTTTGAGTGCCCACAAGGGTGTCAGATGAACCTGAACTTGAACTGTAGCTCCTTATGAGTTGTCACTTAGCCTCTCTGATGTAGCATACTCATTTGGAAAATGAAGATGAGGATAATTGATGGGAGTTTCCCTAGGACTACCCAACAAATGATCACAGAACTCATGGCTTAAAGCAACAGAAATTGAGCCAAGCATGGTGGTACATGTCTAATTCCAGTACTCAGGAGGCAGAGGCAGGACGATTGCTAAGTTCAAGGTCATTCTGATCTACATAGTGAGTTACAGGCTAGCCAGGGCTATATAGCAGGACCCTGTCTTAGAAAAGAAAAACAAACGGGCTGGAGAGATGGCCTAGCGGTTAAGAGCGCTGACCGCTCTTACAGAGGACCCGGGTTCGATCCCCAGCACCCATACGGCCGAGAACCGTCTGAAACTCCAATTCCAGGAGAACTCCAGTAACAGGGGAATCCGAGACCCTCTTCTGACCTCCGCGGCATTGCACGACACGGGTGCACAAACTTGCATGCAGACAGTACATTCATACACTACGTAAATAAATAAAATAAAATAAATTTAAAAAAAGAAAAGAAAAACAAACAAAAATGCATTCTCTCACCATTGTGGTGGTCCAAAGTTCTAGAGCAAAGTATTATTAGCAGGACCATACAACCCCTGACATACATAAGTTGATTTTTTTCCAAGTATGAGAGGCTGCATCCTGATACATCCACTAGAAATTGAAAATACAGAATCAAAGCTGTATTTAATACACCTGACCTAGAGAGCACTCGAGTTTACCCTAGCCAGCTTCTACCTGCCCAGAAGTTTACGTTAGTCAGAGATTGTACAAAATCATCTAATACAAAGCCTGTTCTCTATGAAGTACTGAATATCTCATGTGATTCAGTAAAACCCCCAAACAGGAGGGTAATTATAAGTAGAATCCTGTCATGGTGGAGCATACTGCAAGGCCAGCACTCAGGACATGGAAGCAAAGGGTCAGGAGTTCAAGGTCAGCCAAAGCCACACAGAGAGTCAAGGCCAGCCTGGACTACAGAGAGCTTGTACCAAGAGGAGGGGGGAGAAGCCATCTTAACTCAGACACCATCTACACAAGAAAGATCTTTCCTTACCCTTTCTGGCTTCCAGGGCGCCACGTATTCCCTGGCTAGAAGATGCACCACTCACTCCGCTCTCGCCTCCACCTTCCATGCCCAGCTCCTCTTCTTCCTGGGTGTCTGCTCTGTATGTCTCTCATAAGGATACATAGCACTGGATTTCAGATCCACTGGGCAATCCAGGGAAATTTCATCTCAAAGTTTCTTAATTTAGGGCTGGAGAGATGACTCAGCAGTTAAAGAGTACATATTGCCATTGCAGAGGATCAGAGTTCAGTTCCCAGCCCTTCTGCTGGGCAGCTCACGTCTGCCTGTTACTTCATGCGAGATCTGATACCCTTTTTTTTTGGCCTCTGTGAGCACCTGTACTTACATGCACATATCTACATACAAATATACACATATACGCATAATTTAAAAATTTAGAAAAATATTTTTTTTAAATCCTTAGGGGGCTAGAAAGATGGCTCAACAGTTGGGAGCTACTGGCTGTTCTTGCAGAAGACCTGGGTTCAAATCCCAGCACCTACATGGTGGCTAATAATTGTCAATAGCTCCAATTCCAGGGGCTCCAACACCCTCTTCTGATCTCCACGAGCATTGTACAACATGGGTGCACTTTAAAAAAATAATAATAAATAAGTAAATAAAATAAAATCTTTTTTTTAAAGGTCTTTAATTTAATGGTATCTACAAAGACCTTTTTCCAAATAGGGTCATGTTCCCTGATTCCAGAATTTAGGGCATGTGTATATAACCTTTCCAGAGGCTGCCCTTTGATACAATACCAACACCTTTTGCAGGATCATGATTTTGTTTTGATGAGAAACTGAACAGAAGGGTTCAGGTCAAATGCTAGGCACAGAGGCTATCCAGCCAATATTCAGATCTAACCCTTCCCTCTGCCTCTACCCCACCCTGCCCTACTCTCTTTTAAGCTTGCCCAAGGTCTGTTAAGGCTGTGCTAACAACTGCTATGTGATTATAGCCTTATTTTATACTCACAGATCCCCCTGACTCATACCAAGCCTGTGAAGGAGGAAGGGGGGGTTCTTCACTTATCCCATTTGTAGATAAGTACATGAAGATCCATAAAGACACCACTACTTGATAGGCCCATTTAACTCACAGCTGGTATAGCAAACGAAGTTGCCAACTTTCCCTGGGATCTGTGTGGACAGAGAGGACCTCTAACAGGATGTCCAATCATGGGTGATCCATAGGTCATAAGATTGTGGGAGATAATTATCCAAGAAATGTTCCTGCAAAGATCAAAACTATGGCTGCCTTTGCTGTCAGCCAGAGTTTGAGTATAGGCTATACCACATAGATTCCCCAGGATGTTCTCAGGGCACCTGCACACCTCACCCCTCCCATGAGGTCAGTGTGAAAAACCTCATAGTTGAAATTGTTGTTTCATATTCTTGTCATGGTTAAGATATATGGGAAATAATCTCAAAACAATGATTTCCTGATCTGGTGTGGACACACACACACACACAAAAAAACACTTTCTATAGAGAAAGAGAGAACGGGATAAGTGGTTCTGCCTGGCGTGTGGCTCAGATGCTTATTCCCAAGCTGTGTGATGTGAGACACACAATTTCTGTGCTTCAATCTGGCTACTTGTAGACAAAGAAGGATTGATAAGGTGATGGCCCAGCCTTCCCACCCTACAGACTCTGAATCCTAATCTCGGCATTTCTATACCATCAGGCTTCCTTGACATTATAAATAGAGCCATTATTTTAACTAATGTCTGAATCAATAACATCTAATGCTTTTCACTTTTTCTGTTTCCAAGTGCTGGGTTAACTTGCTTGCTTTCTTGAGGAGATGACAAATAAGAATGTATTTTCCCCACTTAGCTGTGTGGTCTTGAGCAATCATTTAACCTCTCTGACCCCCAGCTTCCTCTTCCACACAATAAGAATAACAACAAGATCTATATTAAGGGGTTAGTTGAGAGGATTAAGTAGAGACTGTGGTACATATAAAGTCCCTCTCAAGTCCACAAAAAGTACCTGGTCACTTTGCTGTAGGTTCAGGCATTGTCTGGGCCCTGGATCTGGGACCAGTGGGGAACCAGTCGCTCAGTCTTCCTTAGGTTGTCTTTGTTCCTTTGTCCCCTCCCTACTGTGGGCTAAGCATAGCCCTCTGGATGCCTTTCTGGTTATCAGAAGCCACGGACATGCCCTGGGAGACAACCCACGAAGGAGATCCAAGCCCAGAGCTGCAGCCTGGTGGAGGAGGACACCCTGGGTAGTAACCAATCAAGCCCACTTACCATAAGAGATGCTCTAGGCAGACTCTGCTAGAGCTAACTGATAGCAGGAACTGCCACAGAGAAGTAGTGGCGGCGGATTGGGGGGGGGGGCAATGATGGGGGAGATTGTTGTGCTCAAGTTCACCTGAATCTGGCTCTCTACTTCTGCAATATGAAACGTCATTTATTCAACAAATATCCGTGGAGTCTCTTTATAAGTCAGTAGTGTGCACATCTTTGGGACACAAGTCATAAAAAGATCTAGCCACCATGTGGAAGAGGTCACTGACCAGTGGAGGAGACAGGCACACTGAAAGGTCACCGGGGTCTGACGAATGCCAGCATGGGATGCAAGAACAGAGACTAGAGCATCAAGGAGGGAATGCTGGCCAACGCACTGTGGCCCTTAAAGGAAGAGAATGTCACTAAGTAATAGAGAGGGTAGAAGCTACCAGAGAGGTAACTGGCATGGGGTGGGGGGAGGGGTGATGACAAAGGCCACACAGCCAAGCCAAGCAATATGGACAAAGAGAGCCAGAGATATAATCAGTTTCACTTCAGCCTACATCAAATGGCCACCAGTCATCAGCTAATAGCATCAGGTGTTTGTTGGAAATACATATTCAAATGCACAAAGCTTCAGTAAAAAATTGGCTTTGAAAAAAATAAAAAGAAAGAAATACACATTCAGGACTGGGGATGTGGCTCAGTTGGTAGAGTGCTTGCCTAGAATGCACAAAGCCCTGGGTTCTAGCCTCCTCACTGCAGCACTGAATAAACTGGGACTGATGGGGCATTACCTGTAATCCCATCAGTTCAGAGATGGACACACAGGAGGATCAGGAGTTCAAGGTCATCCTCAGCTACAAAGGGAATTCAAGGCCAGCCTAACCTGCATGACACTCAAAAGAAGAAAGAAGGAAAGAGAAAGAAAGAAAGAAAGAAAGAAAGAAAGAAAGAAAGGAAGAAAGAAAGAAAGAAAGAAGAGAGAGAAAGGGAGGAAGAGAGAAGTGAGGGAAAGGGGAAGTATGAGGATGGGAAGAGAAGGAGAGGGGGAGGGGAGGGGAGGGTGCTTTTGAGGTTAGGTACCTAAAACCCAAGTACTCAGAAGACTGAGGCAAAAGGATTGTGAATTTGAGGTTAGCCTTGAATATATATATATATATATATATATATATTCAGAAAGAGAGAAGGGCCCCAGGAAGCTATGTTTACCAAGCTCTCCAGATGATTTGCCAGCTCAGCCAACTGTGCAAAACACTAGTCCAGAACATCACAGCAAGTGGCTCTGGGCTGAGTTTGGTAACAGGGACCCAGCTTTGCAAGTCTTTTACATGTTTCATCCTGTTGGATCCTCACAAAAGCCCTATGAGGCTGCTGGGTCTAGCTAGCCCCACTTCAAAGATGAAGCAACTGAGGGTCAGAGAGGAAAACTACCTTTACTGACAGCACGAAGCTACTAGGTTAGGTTGGAAGGCCAAGAACAAAACTTGAACCCTGGGAGCTGGAGGTCCCCACACTCACAGGAAGACAGTCTGCCTGGGGAACATTATGGATTTTTCACACTGTAGAACAACACAGAATCAAAGACAATATTTCCCTCCTGGGATAAGTGACAAGATGCATGCACCTTGCTATATCTGGGGAGGGAGCAAGGCCCCACTTCTGAAGTGAAGAAATGGAGATGGTGCCTACCTAGCACCTGGATATCAGGATGGTACTGGGAAGAGATGAAGTTTTCAGAGCAGCACACAAGCACATCAAAGACGATAGATGTGTCCAGAAGAGCTGTTAACTACTTCTGGCTGGAATACCTGCAGGTAGGCTTGACTCAAGTGACTGCATGTCAGCCACCGGAGGGAGCAATGACAAGATTCAACCGTGTGCGGGGAAGGGGGTTCAAACCAGAGACATGCCTCTCAGAAGAAGCAGGAAAGAGCTGAACCTAGGTCTTTGGAACTCGTCCCATTCCTCTGAGGTTGTACAAACTTGGCCTTCAGGTAACCTTTTGCTGGGTCTCCGGAAGAAAGGCGGGCAAACTTGCCTTCAATATAAAGAGGTGACACATTCATTAATAAGGTGAGTCTGGGGCTTCAGAAACCTCTCCAAGCAAGAAGCCAGGTGTGGAATCACCTGCTGGAAAGACAGCAAGCTGGGCTCTTTCTCCTAGCTGAGAAAAGCATACATGAATCATTCTTTGAAAAAGTGTCCTGGATGCCTTTCCTTGCAGGAGCTCAACCAGTCTCCAAACAGACACCTCCTTTAATCCAAGCAAACACTGGAGACAGCCTGGACAGGTGGCACTTTTTGTATGTGTCAGTGAATAACTGAGGCTCTGCCTCCAACTTAAAGATACGTGAGGCTCCCTGGGGGACCCGTCACAATACTCTGCCCGCCATTAGCTACCCTGCCCTGGGGCCTGGGGGAGAGGAGAGAGCAGAGGAAGCGCCTGTTGTGTGCGGAAAAATACTGCAACCTGTAGTTCTAACCAAAAAAAGGGGGAGAAGGGTTAAGAAGAGAAAATTAGAAGAAACTCAAATAACAGACATTCAAAGTTTATCTGTCCCCCTCAAACTTGTTGACTTGGGTAGGGTTTGTTGATCCAGAAGTAACAGTGTAAAAAAAAAAAATCAAAAGCTTTAGGAGTGGAAACTGATGCCTTTTCCTTTCGGTTTAGTTTAGTTCTGTTTTGTTTTAAGAGAAGTAAAGGAGAGGAAAATAAAGAGAGAAGGGAAAGAACTCCGTGTGCGGAGAGGGATTGAAAGGAGAGGGGCCTGGAAAGAGTCCGCGCCATCCGGGCTTCCTACCCGCGAGAAGCAGAGCCCAGAGCACTTTTCCGCAGCGGCCGCGGGCTCGGAGCTTTTAAGGGTTTCTAATCCTGGAAGGCTGTCTGACATCACCCCGTTTCTTGTCGGCTGATGTTTCGTACAAGCCTCTCATTTCCTCCGCGTTCTCGGAGCCGCCAATTACTGCCCCATCTCGTGTTTATGTTTGCCGGGTCCTGCGCCTGGCCCCACGCCCGCCCGCGAGCCTGCGCTTCCCCGGCCCCGCGGCCCGAGGGGGTGGGTGGGGGGCCCTGGCCGCGCACCCCAGCAAGGGAGGGGTCCCCCTTCATTTTTTTTCATTGACTTCAGCACCATGTGATCAGGAAGTCTGGCCTCCCTCCATTTCCCCTCCCGACTGAAGGGAAACATTGTGTAGCAGCGCCTTGGCCACTGGTGGGATGGCCTTCGCTGGCCTGACGTAGGGAGATAAAAATAACCGGCATATTTAAGGCCAGAGCAGGAATCCCGGCGCTCACAGGCGGCCTGGTCAGTTCCCGAGGCCGCCGGCAGCGCTCCGCCGAGTGCATCCCGGCTGGGCAACGGTGCAGAGTGCCAGCACCGCAGAGCCTGACCTTGACCTTGACCTGGAAACCGAGGCGCTCGGTCCCTCGCTCGCCTAGTACCCACAGTAGTCTTGGGTTCTGCGTGCTGCCTCGCTGGAGGCGACGGGAAGGGAGGACGCAGAACTGGACGGCCCCAGAGAGGGTGGCCAGGAAGTCTGATGCCCCCAGGGGGTTGTTAAGACAGCCTTTGTCTCTGGAAGGTGACAACAAGCCGCCACTCAAAAAGCAGCCTGCCTCCAGCCAGGCCCCCGACTCAGTCACACCACTGGGTGCATGCGCACAGTCTCTCAATCCAAGCCCCTTCTCCAGTGCCCCCCCCCCCGCAGCTCCAGATGCACAGTTCAAAGATTTGCAACATGTGGCAGAGCTGGAGACAAACAAGAACCGTTTACCAAGGCCAAGCTCATCAAAGAAAACGGAGGAGACCTAGGCCAAAAAAAAGGAGCCCTGAAGAATATAGGTTTCCCAGGAACATGTTCTCCATCCACCCAGGATGCCCCAGCCAATTCCCGCCAGCCTTTCACTGCTGACACCACCTCCGACCTATCCAGTGACCCAGACATCTGAAAAAGAGGAAACACTCCTTGTGCCCAGATGTTCTCCTGTCATAGAGCTCAAGAGCAAAACCCATTGTGTACCGTATTTACCCATCTGCATTGACACCTCCATGCCCAGGCCCGGAATTAAGCCTAGTGTTAAGCGCAAGAGATTCAGATGCTTGGTTTGCACAGAGATTAAGGCTCCGGGACATAAAATGGCCTCACTGAGTGAGACCTACAGTGCCTCACTCAGATCCCTTCTGTTGTTCCTCCTCCCCAAGCTGAATCGAATCAAATCCACCAATGGTGAACTCCCCACTCACTGGTGGAGTCTCAGCTCTGTCCTCACTCTGGGCCACAAGCAAGTTTTTACTTTCAATCAATAATGTGGGGAGTCTCTCTGCCTAAAGTAACAAGATATTTCAAATTTTCTGCAGAGATTTTTCACCTGAAAGCTAGATGTGGGGATAAAAAAGGAAAGGACACTTACCCTTAATTATATATATATATATATATATATATGAATATATGTATTCATATGAATATTCATATGATATATATGTATCATATATTCATATATATGTTTCATATATACATGAAACAAAGATGTATCTAAGTGGAAGAGGCAAAGAAGCCTTTTTAATATTATTTTTAATTGGGTATATATGTGTGCAGATATGAGCATGTATGTTCGGTGCTGGAATTATAGGCAGTTATGAATCACCAGATGTGGGTGCTAGAACTCAAACTCTGGTCCTCTAAAGAGCAGTATGCACTCTTAACTCCTGAGCTAGGAAGCTAGGAACAATTTAACCACCTCTGAGGATTAGAAACTTCATGGATTGGTGTGATTTTGTTGAATGTGAAGTCCCCAACACAATGCATGACAATTATAGTTCTTGGCCCAAGGTTGTTGGAGTGGATGGGGAGGAGGGCTGGGAGAAGAGAGCCACAGCAGGTCAGGACATGTCAGGTGGCATGTGCTGGTCACAGCTTTAGTGGTAGTGGAAGAATGATCTCACCACAGTATCCCTGGGAGCAGATCACCATCCTTATCCCTGTAGTATATATAGGGAAACTATAGTCACAGTCACGGAAGTCTAAGCATGGGATTTGAACCTAGACAGCTCACTTCCAGAAGCCAAGTTCCCAACCACCAGGCTAAATTCCAAAGGTGAGATGTCAGAAGAACACCCACTATTTCTTAAGTATCTCCTGGACTGAAATTCCATGCTGGGTCCTGAAGAGATGGCTCAGCCACAACAGGCTCCTGGATCTCAGAGAGGTGAGCCCGAAGCACAGCTGGGCTGCAAGCTCCCTAAAGGCAGCCCTGTCTTTCCTGTGACTTTGTTAAATTAGTAAACTGAGAGAAGGGAACCCCCAGTCAGTCAGCTGTCCGCACTGGCTGTGGCTCATGAGCCTGCTGTCTCTCTGCCTGCTGCTTCTCTGCCTGCTGCTCCTCTGCCTGCTGCTTCTCTGCCTGCTGCTCCTCTGCCTGCTGCTTCTCTGCCTGCTGTCTCTCTGCCTGCTGTCTCCCTAACTGCTGTCTCCCTGCCTGCTGTCTCCCTGCCTGCTGTCTCCCTGACTGCTGTCTCCCTGCCTGCTGTCTCTCTGCCTGCTGTCTCCCTGTCTGCTGTCTCCCTGACTGCTGTCTCCCTGATTGCTGTCTCTCTGCCTGCTGTCTCCCTGCCTGCTGTCTCCCTGACTGCTGTCTCCCTGACTGCTGTCTCCCTGCCTGCTGTCTCCCTGCCTGCTGTCTCTCTGCCTGCTGTCTCCCTGACTGCTGTCTCTCTGACTGCTGTCTCCCTGACTGCTGTCTCTCTGCCTGCTGTCTCCCTGACTGCTGTCTCTCTGCCTGCTGTCTCCCTGACTGCTGTCTCCCTGACTGCTGTCTCCCTGCCTGCTGTCTCCCTGACTGCTGTCTCCCTGACTGCTGTCTCTCTGCCTGCTGTCTCCCTGCCTGCTGTCTCCCTGACTGCTGTCTCCCTGCCTGCTGTCTCCCTGACTGCTGTCTCTCTGCCTGCTGTCTCCCTGCCTGCTGTCTCCCTGCCTGCTGTCTCTCTGACTGCTGTCTCTCTGTCTGGTGTCTCCCTGACTGCTGTCTCTCTGTCTGGTGTCTCCCTGACTGCTGTCTCCCTGACTGCTGTCTCCCTGCCTGCTGTCTCTCTGCCTGCTGTCTCCCTGACTGCTGTCTCCCTGACTGCTGTCTCCCTGACTGCTGTCTCTCTGCCTGCTGTCTCCCTGACTGCTGTCTCCCTGCCTGCTGTCTCCCTGACTGCTGTCTCTCTGCCTGCTGTCTCCCTGACTGCTGTCTCTCTGCCTGCTGTCTCCCTGACTGCTGTCTCTCTGCCTGCTGTCTCCCTGACTGCTGTCTCTCTGCCTGCTGTCTCCCTGACTGCTGTCTCTCTGCCTGCTGTCTCCCTGACTGCTGTCTCTCTGCCTGCTGTCTCCCTGACTGCTGTCTCTCTGCCTGCTGTCTCCCTGACTGCTGTCTCTCTGCCTGCTGTCTCCCTGACTGCTGTCTCTCTGCCTGCTGTCTCCCTGACTGCTGTCTCTCTGCCTGCTGTCTCCCTGACTGCTGTCTCTCTGCCTGCTGTCTCCCTGACTGCTGTCTCTCTGCCTGCTGTCTCCCTGACTGCTGTCTCTCTGCCTGCTGTCTCCCTGACTGCTGTCTCTCTGCCTGCTGTCTCCCTGACTGCTGTCTCTCTGCCTGCTGTCTCCCTGACTGCTGTCTCTCTGCCTGCTGTCTCCCTGACTGCTGTCTCTCTGCCTGCTGTCTCCCTGACTGCTGTCTCTCTGCCTGCTGTCTCCCTGACTGCTGTCTCTCTGCCTGCTGTCTCCCTGACTGCTGTCTCTCTGCCTGCTGTCTCCCTGACTGCTGTCTCTCTGCCTGCTGTCTCCCTGACTGCTGTCTCTCTGCCTGCTGTCTCCCTGACTGCTGTCTCTCTGCCTGCTGTCTCCCTGACTGCTGTCTCTCTGCCTGCTGTCTCCCTGACTGCTGTCTCTCTGCCTGCTGTCTCCCTGACTGCTGTCTCTCTGCCTGCTGTCTCCCTGACTGCTGTCTCTCTGCCTGCTGTCTCCCTGACTGCTGTCTCTCTGCCTGCTGTCTCCCTGACTGCTGTCTCTCTGCCTGCTGTCTCCCTGACTGCTGTCTCTCTGCCTGCTGTCTCCCTGACTGCTGTCTCTCTGCCTGCTGTCTCCCTGACTGCTGTCTCTCTGCCTGCTGTCTCCCTGACTGCTGTCTCTCTGCCTGCTGTCTCCCTGACTGCTGTCTCTCTGCCTGCTGTCTCCCTGACTGCTGTCTCTCTGCCTGCTGTCTCCCTGACTGCTGTCTCTCTGCCTGCTGTCTCCCTGACTGCTGTCTCTCTGCCTGCTGTCTCCCTGACTGCTGTCTCTCTGCCTGCTGTCTCCCTGACTGCTGTCTCTCTGCCTGCTGTCTCCCTGACTGCTGTCTCTCTGCCTGCTGTCTCCCTGACTGCTGTCTCTCTGCCTGCTGTCTCCCTGACTGCTGTCTCTCTGCCTGCTGTCTCCCTGACTGCTGTCTCTCTGCCTGCTGTCTCCCTGACTGCTGTCTCTCTGCCTGCTGTCTCCCTGACTGCTGTCTCTCTGCCTGCTGTCTCCCTGACTGCTGTCTCTCTGCCTGCTGTCTCCCTGACTGCTGTCTCTCTGCCTGCTGTCTCCCTGACTGCTGTCTCTCTGCCTGCTGTCTCCCTGACTGCTGTCTCTCTGCCTGCTGTCTCCCTGACTGCTGTCTCTCTGCCTGCTGTCTCCCTGACTGCTGTCTCTCTGCCTGCTGTCTCCCTGACTGCTGTCTCTCTGCCTGCTGTCTCCCTGACTGCTGTCTCTCTGCCTGCTGTCTCCCTGACTGCTGTCTCTCTGACTGCTGTCTCCCTGACTGCTGTCTCTCTGCCTGCTGTCTCCCTGACTGCTGTCTCTCTGCCTGCTGTCTCCCTGACTGCTGTCTCCCTGACTGCTGTCTCCCTGCCTGCTGTCTCCCTGACTGCTGTCTCTCTGCCTGCTGTCTCCCTGCCTGCTGTCTCCCTGACTGCTGTCTCTCTGCCTGCTGTCTCCCTGACTGCTGTCTCCCTGACTGCTGTCTCTCTGCCTGCTGTATCTCAGCCTGCTATCTCCCTGCCTGCTGTCTCCCTGCCTGCTGTCTCCCTGCCTGCTGTCTCCCTGACTGCTGTCTCTCTGCCTGCTGTCTCCCTACCTTCAGAGCATCTGAGGGCAGACACAGGACAGTGTGGGAATGGGCTACTTCCTAAATCTTTGCTGGATAATGACTTGAGTACACTAGACCCTCCCTGCCCAGGTTACCAATCCACATGCCCCTTATGGCCACCACCTGTGATTGTCTCGGTCTCAGCACCTCATCTGTTGTCCCTTAGAATTTGTCACAGTTGTGATTTGCTTCTTTCTCCTCCCCCATAAACATGAATACAGCAACCACCTCTGTTTCCTACCATAGTATTCCCCCGATGGATAAAGAGCCACACACATGGAGACACTCAATGAACATGAAATACATAATTCGAGGAAGTGAATGAATGAATGAATGAATGAGTGAGTGACTGAACAAATGAATGGATGAGTGAATCAACACTGCTTGAAATAAGTCTTATCTTGCTACTTATAAGAAGCTCACTCCAAAGTTAGTTGTCAATGTGGAAAGCCACTTGAAATAATACCATCCGCAGACTGTGTTCATAAAGTAAGTGCTTTTTGTTTGTGACCACTCTGAATCCAAGACTCATCCATATTGATGATTAAAAAGACTTGAAAGGGGGGCTATTGAATGAGGCCCTTCTTCTCGTGGCATGTGGGTTCCAGTGGCCACTATCGTTAGAGCCTCACACAGGCTCCCTTTATGCCCCTCTGTTTTCATTAGCTCGGGTAACTTGCCAAAGAGTGATCCTTTGGGGCTGAAATTTTCCATGCTGGGTCTTGGCAAAAGGTGAATTTTGAGGAAAAGTTTGAATAAAACCCCTTCAGCCATTTTTTGGTTTGATGAGGATGAAAAAATACATTTTTTTTCTCCCTTTTAATTGAAGACATTTTTTAGGCCACAGGAAACGCCAATTCAGTTGAACTTTGAAAAAAGTGAAACTCAGATCTAATTCCATCCAAGGAAACTGTGGAGATCATTTGGGGCTTGAAATTTTTTTAATTAAAAAAAAAAACTAAAAAGTAATTGAAAAATGTCTTGGAGCCTTAGCAATCATGGTATCTGCCCCCCAGTCTTTGACTATATAAGTCTGTCTGTGATTTTAGCAAATCACAAAGGCTCAAAGTTGTTTAGAAAGGGTTATAAAACTTGGATTTCAGTTCCTAGGCCGTGACACATGATATTATTTCCCGCTTTCTTTTAGTCTCAAAAATCTTTCTTCAACATTGTACCAGGAATACATGATTTGAACAATCCCCTCTGCAAAGAACAGAGCCAAGATTCCCTGCATGAAAGGACCACTCCTTCAAAGCCAAGCGCACAACTTGCTCTCCAAAGTTTTCTCAAGCAAATGCTAACCAAAATATTTTATCTTCTATTGGATGTTCTCAATTCTCCCATCAATATCAGATTCTTACTTTCTTATTCACAGGAAACTAGCTTGGACTTGCTCTATTCACATTCTTGTCACAAAATTCTTTTCAGAAAGCAATGACAGGTTGGGAAATCAGAAAAACCTGCGTTTGACTCTCAGCAAATCCCACTGCCTCTCTAAGACTTAGTGTATTTGGCTGGGAAATGGAGATACTGAAGTTCACTCAACAGTTGTTATGATTAACTCAAGTCAAGTGCTCCCATGCAACAGAACCTACGATAAATCCAGTACTCAATAAATGGCAGTGTCCCCTCCCACTGCTTCTTCGTTCACATTTATCCTGTCTTCAGGCTATCTAATTGGCTACTGTGTCTTCATCTTCTTGTTCTGTTGAGGTGTCTCATCCAGTCTGAGGTGCCTGATAAACCGCAGAATCAAAAGATGTTAGGTGCACACTTCAGCCTATGGTGGCTCTTTTCTGGGATACTGCAAATATATGCTCTTCAACTGTCATGTATCTCCTGCAAGAAGGATCATTTCCGCCTTTGTAAGTTCCAGACATAGCTGGACGGATGGATGGATGGATGGATGGATGGATGGATGGATGGATGGATGAATGCCTTAGGACCTTATGCTTCCTTGCAGAACCTGACTACTGAATCAAGGCTTTAATTTTTCAAGCAAGCTTCATTTCTAACTCAGGCTCCGTGAGAGCCAGGATTAGTTTAGAATGCTCCTTTACCTTGATGCTGTGGATTCAAAAAACCTACTATATCTCCCATGATCTTATTGTCCACACAGTTCTATTTAGCAATAAGCAGAAAAGAACCTTCAATCTACCTTTCGTTGGGCTCCTGTTCAAGTTCTCACTACACAAAGGCTACAAAGGAAGAAAACACTATAGAAATGAAAAAGAGAAAGAAGGGAGGGAGAGGAAAGGATAAAGGAGGGAGCAGCTCATCAGCACATCTCACCTCCTCTGACTAAATTTATCTTATTTTTCCAGTTTTAGGCCGCAAGTTTGGCTGGGGTTCTTGCCTCTTTAGTAATTCAATTTTTTGTTAAATTTTAAGATGGCTGAGTTCCACCTATTGCCATTATTTGGCCATCTTAGAATACTCTATCCACGGGCTGGAGAGATAGCCTAGTGGTTAAGAGCACCGACGCTCTTGCAGAGGACCCGGGTTCGATCCCCAGCACCCACATGGCGGCTAAGAACCGTCTGTAACTCCAATTCCAGGAGAACTCCAGTTCCAGGGGAATCCGAGACCCTCTTCTGACCTCCGCGGCATTGCACGACACGGGTGCACAGACCTGCATGCAGACAATACATTCATACACATACAAAAATAAATAATAAAAAAAAAATAAAAAAAAAAGAATACTCTATCCACATCTCATTTTTACAGATAAGAAACAGGTTGAGAAAAAAAAAAAAAAAACAGGCTGAGAGACAAGGAGGCTGCCTTTGGTGACACAGCTGAAAGACACCACCTCATTTAAAGCGAACTTTCAAGCTGGACATTGTGGCTTATGCTTTGAATTCCAGCACTTGTGGAAGCAGAGGCAGGCAGATCTCTGTGAGATGAGGCCAACCTAGTACCATGCCAGCTGGAACTACAAGGAGACCTTATCTCAAGAAAGAGAAAGAGCTTTCAATTCATGGGGTTTCTCAAACTTTTGCACACCCCCTCACAACCACCCACACGTGTGAGAGGAGCTGTGTGCGTGTGTACCTTACACTCACACAGACTTGAATTGACAGTGTTATGAAAAACGCTACTTTCACAGCAGGGGTAACGCTGGAGGAAGGAAGGGAAGCCATTTAGAAAGTGCAAGGAAAGACTCAGCTGTATTTGGTTCAAGTTTTTATCTCATAAGCTGGTTGGTATTCATATGGGTGTTTTTGTGCTGGATTTTATAAGTGTTCATTTGTCATAAATGTGTCATAATACATTTTTTTAAGATTTAGCAGCATTGCCTGGTACTCATTTCTTGCCATTCACATTCTTGCGCACACACACACACACACACACACACACACACACACACGACCAGAGGCACACTGAGCACACATTCAATCCCTGGCAAGTACCCACAGCTCAGACATATCCTCTCACATGGAAATATACACACATTCCCTTTCACGTCTTGAGTCACAAAAACCCATACGCTTCCTCATGTTGGCAGACACACATGTAAACAAACACAGTCCCTGCCTGCCAGTGCCGGCTCTGTCCATCTTTCTCCCTTTCAGTCAATGACAACAAAGTCAGAGAGAAGGACCTTAAAATTTTGGGTGTCAAAACAATACCATCAGAACAATAGGGTCCCCCGGAATTGGGCAGAGAGAGAAAGCCATAGGCAGATGCTATCAGCGGCCAATCCTTCAGGCGACAGAGTAGTGGTCCTGGCCCAGGAAGAGGCTTGGTGGCCGCTGGCTCATCTGGGAAGGGACAGAGTTAAGTGGAGGGAAGTCTCTGGGTTTTCACAGTTCGGGTGGGAAGCAGAAAATGTGTGGGAAACAACGTCCGCAGAAACCATAGCAACACCCATTTGGCGGCTCTGGATTGGATCCCGACCAGACATTTATTAAGCAGCCTCATGAGCCGTGGTCTCCAGAAGAACAATACCAAACTGATCAAATGTTAATAGCTTCAATCTGTTCCTGCTCAAGGAGTTCCCACCCCATCCCCCCTCTCTGCACATTGCATCACTGCCTCCAGCTCTGCTGAGCACTGCTCTGCCACAGCCCCAGAGCCCAGGAGCAAGCCAGGACCCTGAGGCACACACAGGTGACGGGGCCATGGAAATGAAAAGCCCTTGGGACCTCCACCAGGCCATTTGGGGGCTGGGATGTCCAAATAGGGCTCCCTGAACAGTTCTCACTCGCCTGTGTCTAAGAATTACCTGGTGAACCATAAAAACAGTACCAGTGTTGGGTTTCTACCATACCTGGTTCAATCATCTCCAAACCTCCAGCGGGTAGAGCCTGATTGTTTATAACGTTTAAAGCCCCCAGATAATGCTAATATCCAGCCAAGGTTGAGAACCACAGAATAATTTCTTCCCTCTGTTGAAGGGGATGTCCAAGGAGGCCCAGGACTTGTCTAGGGTCTTACAGTTGGCAAGTCATTGCGTCAATGCTCAGAATGGAACTTAGCATTCCAACCCAGACCTGCAGTCTCTCTCTCTCTCTCTCTCTCTCTCTCTCTCTCTCTCTCTCTCTCTC
>VZQC01004642.1:1018393-1053275 GCA_009823505.1 Rhizomys pruinosus | reverse complement strand
TCTCTCTCTCTCTCTCTCTCTCTCTCTCTCTCTCTCTCTCTCTCTCTCTCTCTCTCTCCTATTCTTTCATTCCATGGGTAAATGAGGGGCTTAATGGATCCAAGGAGGTGCAAGGAATCACAGTACTCAGACTGATTCCCTGTCTCCACCATGGTTGGCAGAATTAACTATGTCAAACCATGTGACTCTTCAGCCAGATTCCCAAACGCTCTCCCCCAAAGGCAGCACCTGACAGACTTCTTCACCTCTCTGGGCTCCATCTTTGCTCATATGTGGGTGTGTCCAAGCTGGAGTCTACCTCCGGGGGAGAGAACAGTATCCTAGGAGAAACTGGCCAATCCCAGCTCATACCATTATCTCCTGGCCATTGAAATGCTTCAACAGGAGCCAGGCATAGAAAGTTATATAGCTGTAATCCCAGCACTGAGATAAAAACAAAAGAATTAGTTCAAGTCAATCCTTGGCTACATACTGAGTTTGAGGCTAGCCTGGGGTACATGAAAGCCTGTCTCAAAAATAAACAACATAAAAGCCTCAACAGTTCCTCCTAACCAGTCTTCTGAATAGAAAGATGTTCTCCAGTCTGTCCTCCATAGACACACCCGAACATTCTCTCTGGGGCATACATCTCCTATGTTGCCCTTTAGACAAAGCCCCATGAGAAGGCCATTGTCTGCCAGCTCAGGAGCACCCAGACAGCCTATTCACTGCACAGAGACCATATCACACACAAGCCATGTGAGGACAGAGACTATAAGATCGACTGGGCTCCTGATGGAGCACAAGTCACATTCTTGTTGAGAGACAACTCATGTGACTCCTATAGCAAAAGAGCTAAAAGAAAGATCCTGAGAGAACATACGATGGGGGACAGTAATCTCTTCTGGAAGATATCAAGAGTGCGATCTTCCCAACAAAGGATGGGATATTTGATCTACTGTCTGATCTACTATCTGAAGAGTGAAAAGGAATTATAAAAAAGGAGAGGAATGGGGCGGGAGAGATAGCTCAGTGGTTAAGAGCACCAACTGCTCTTGCAGAGGACCTGGGTTTGATTTCCCAGCACCCACATGGCGGTTAAGAACCGGCCTTTAACTCCAGTTCCAGGGGAATCCGACAACCTCTTCTGACCTCCGCACCATTGCACGACACGGGTACACCAATCTACATGCAGACAGTACACTCATACACATAAAAAATGATAAATAAATAAAAATTTTTTTTAATTTTTATTTTTTTTTATTTATTTCTGTATGTGTATTAATGTACTGTCTGCATGCAGGTTTGTGCACCCGTGTCATGCAATGCCGCAGAGGTCAGAAGAGGGTTTCGGATTCCCCTGGAACTGGAGTTCTCCTGGAATTGGAGTCTCAGACAGCTCTCGGCCGCCATGTGGGTGCTGGGGATCGAACCCGGGTCCTCTGTAAGAGCGGTCGGCACTCTTAACCGCTAGGCCATCTCTCCAGCCCAATAAAAATTTTTTAAAAATACATTCAAAAAAAAAAAAAAAAGGAGAAGAAGAATTCCAGACACAGGGAGCAACAGTATACACAAATGCTCTACATAGTGAAGAGCTGTCTGGAAACAGCAGCCTGAAGAGAAAGGGGAATAAAGCAGGAAAGGAGGAAGGTCACCCAAGACTTATTGTATTTTCTGTTGGTCCTTTTGAGACAGGGTCTCCCTGTAGCCCCAGCTATTCTGGAACTCACTATATAGGCCTTGAATTCACAGAGATCCATTTGTCTCTGCCTCCAGAGTGCTGGGATTACAGGCATGCACCACCATGCCTGGCAGGACTCATTAAACCATAAAAAAGATTTTAGGTTTTACTTTGGGTTTTTAGTGAACTCACCAACCAACCCAGTATGTCCAGGATGGGGTGATTGTCAAGATGTAGAATTTCTGGTGCTTGGATGAGGGGAGAAAAGATGAGAAGAGGTGATGAGAGATGGACCCATGCATCTGAGCTGCTCTGTTGGCTGCGAGGTGGTCCCACACTTTGCAAGTTACCAGGACTAAAGAGAGGGCAACAGATTCAGTGGTTGAGTTTGGGAAGGTTGGGCAGTAGCTAAGCAGAGATGTTAGTTAGACTATGTCCTCTAGATCCCTGAAGAAAGACGGATTTGGGAGTTACCAATGGAGACACAGTAATGGAATGATAGAAATAGATTAAGCAAGGGAAAGAAAAAGTCAAAAAGAGAAGCTGACAGGATGACCTATCTCAGCATTAGGGCATCCCAGTGTAGAAAGATCTGGAAACTAAGTTCCAAACCCAACAAAGGATGCTGAGAAACAGTAGTCAACACTGTGGGTTCTTGAAGCATGGAAAGCAAATAGCTAGAAGGTAGAACTGTCCATCACAACCAATGTTCCTGGAAAACCAGATCTAAAGATAAGGAATGCCTACCAACTTAGGTTTGTGGAGGTCATGGTGACCTTGGGAACCAGTGGGGGTTGAGTATATGGAAGAGCGAGTGGGAGGGAAGAAAAGGAAATATATGCATTGCAAGAAAAGACACTAGGGAAATTTGGCTGGGAAGAAAAATTGTTATGGTGGGAGCTGGAGACAGACAGACGTTACAGGGAGAATGAGCTATAGAGGCCAGAGAGCCGGCACAGTTCATCCAGGTGGGGAGGGTCCAGCAGAAAGGAGGAATCCAACAGCACAGAAGTGTTACTCACCACTCCCAGAATACACTGTAACACGGGCACCTAGCTGCACCAAATACTCCATATGTTCCTTGTCTGACAAATGTTTTCTCTTTAACCACAATCACGATGGCTCTTACTGAAATCAAACAGTAAACTTGGGAAGTCTTCCCTCCCCATACAGTCCGGTACAAACATCTCACCACACCATCCAAATATGAGTGGCTTCCGTGTTATTTCTCCTACTGGAAGATAAAGCAAGAGGGCCTGGAGAGATGACTCAGAGGTTAAGAACACCGGCTGCTCTTACAGAGGACCCAGGTTCAATTCCCAGCACCCACATGATGGCTAACAACTGCCCATAACTCTAGTTCCAGGGGACTCAATGCCCTGTTCTGACCTTCTTGGGCATTACACAACATGGGTGCAGTTATGGACATTCAGGCAATGCACTCATACACAAAAAATAAAAATAAGTCAAATAAAATAAAAGACATAGCAACAGAAAATGCATGTCAAATCTCTCTCTCTCTCTCTCTCTCTCTCTCTCTCTCTCTCTCTCTCTCACACACACACACACACACACACACACACACACAGAAAGGTCCCAGAGAAGCTACTCAGGAGGTATGTGTAGAATAAAGAAATGAATGAATGATGTTACTGATGAACCAGTGAACTTGAAGATGTCTATGGGTACCATGAGGAACTCAGGAGTTGGCATGAGGCAATGTCCTCTGTTCCCTGAGATGCAGAGCCCACAAAGCCTCCATTTCTGCCATCCCTAGAAGGGAGCAGACAACAGGAGGCAGGGTGGAGTAGACTCCTCACCAAGATTGAATTCTTCCATTCCATTGTTCCTAAGGGCTACACAAGAAAAATACAATGTCCACTAAGGCCTATGTGTTCGCCTCCTCCTCTCCCCCAGCAGGGAGGGAACAGATGGGCGTAATTTATGCCCACACCCTTCCCTTGTAGTCCTGGCACTCAGGAGAGGGGATACAGGAGCAGAGTCCCACCCAGGTTCCACAAACGTCTCTCAGCATCTAGACAAGAGAGCCACAGCAGGGGCAGCAGGGCTGGGCTGGGAGCAAGAGAGGACAGGAAAAGAGAGAGGAGGAGAGATAGAAGGGGGCTGTCCCTGGGGAGTGTTCTTGGCACAGCAATCCATGTGTCAGCTAAGGGCACACCTTTATCTCCACACAATTCATAATTCTGCAAGGCAGGGGCTTTACTATTTTTTTTAAAAAGGATCTCATGTAGCCCAGGCCATCTCAGACTCACTATGTAAGCAAGGATAGCCTTGAACTCTTGATCTTCCTGCCACTTCCTACCAAGTGTCAGAACTATAAGCATACGCAACCACCTCTGGCGGATGCTTGCATCTGCTTCAAACACTAGGTCAGTGGGGCTCAGACAGAAGGAGTTTCTCTAAGGTCACCCACCTGGTGAGTATCGGCAAAGCCAGAGTTCCAGACTAGGTCTATCAGATTCCAATAGATCCAGCAGATCCCAGGGCAGAAGGAAGTCACATAGATCTTCAGTCTACCCTTTGCCCCTTCTCCCATGGGTCATCTGGTTAGAAGCAAAAGGGTCCTTGAGGTCCAGTCACAGTACTGGACACTAATGTCACGACTATGGAAAACAGGCACAGAGGACAGATGATGGGGCTGGAGAGAAACATGATGAGGAGCCCTGGAATCAGACCGGGATCAAGGGGTCCTGTTGGTGAGAGTTTCTGCTTCCTTTGGGGACCAGCTGTCTGCAGGTATCCCTAGCCCACCTCAAGGCTAGAAGAGCTGAAGGTGATATTCTAATCACAGAAGGGAGGTGGGGGGGCACTGGATAAGCAGAGGAAAACCAGAGGCAAAGCCCTTGGGAGCACCTGGGCCAGGGACAATAGGAAGCCAGGGTGTTTGAAGGAGAGCCGGACCATGGAAGCATGGGTAGAAAAGAGACTGGCTTATAGAACTTCCAGAATAGATGAGCTGAGTGGCCTGGAGGAGACCTGAAGCCCTCTCCTTTCTTGGGAAGGTCTCTTTCCCTGAGCTCTGAAGTTTACTGTTAATGTGGGCCAGCATCCTGGTGGCCAGCAGCAATAAAAGACTTGATGGAAAAGCCTTTGGCATATACAGGACAGTCCCAAATCAGACAGCTGCCCTTGACGAGATCACTGAAGCGAGGTAGAAGGTTCGTGACACTAGAGAGTTGCAGGACCCAGGACCCAGCAGTAAAACTGGCACTCCCTTCCTGCCAGACTGAGTCACCCTGCAGCCTTACCAGTGGCTTTGCCGGGCCTGGGAGCTTCCCCTTCACATAGCCCACAGGAAAAGTAGCTTGGGATGGGAGTTCCTGAATACCTGAGTAAAGCCCCCAAACTTCCCTGCCCTGCCGACACTGGCCTAAACAAAGGATGCCATAAGCCAGAGGCAGGGAGCTGAACAGAGCCCAGTGCTCATGGGTGCACTGACACTGGGGGTCAGGGAGCAAAGAGGTGGTGCCTGGCTAATATGTGAGCCCAGCAAACCAGTTTCCTAACTGTCCTTCACCCAACCCCTGGCTCCTTTCCTTAATCCTAAGAAGCTGTTCCTCTGTGGCTGGTTTGTCCACTTGGAAGAATTTTAAAAGGGAATGAAGGATGCTCAGGTGAAAGACCTACAGTCCAGCAGGCTGGGCTGGTTGCCCGGCTCCATCGCTTATTAACTGGGTCAGTCTACCTTCTCTGAAAGGGGAATACCTCCTCCCATAAAAATTTGTTTCCCAAAAGTTATGAGGAACAAGAATAATTATGTGGAGGGCTAGAGAGATGGCTCAGTCATTATGAGCACTGACTGCTCTTGCAGAGGACCCAGGTTTGATTCCCAGCACCCACATAGCAGCTAATAACCATCCATAACTTTAGTTCCAGAGGATCTGATGCCCTCTTCTGACCTCCATGGACATTGTACAACATGGGTGCACTTATAGATATGCAGGCAATACACTCAGACACACACACACACACATACACACACACACATAAAAATAATAAGTAAAATATTTTTAAAGAAAATAATTATGTGCAGTGAGCAAGGAAATAGTTGCTCACAAATATCAGCACCTTCCACTCCTGGACTCTTGGGATCCAGCCACCCAGGTGCCAGCACAGGTTGTCTGGATGAGTCTGCAGACAGCACAGAGGGCCTGGTTTCTGTAAGCTGTGCTTCTAGTGCACACAGAAAGGTCTAACTTCTTCTGGACACAGAAGACAGTCCTAAGAAAACCCAGGGTAACAAATGGTCTCCTGATTTAGCATCATTCATCCATCAGCTCATTCACCTGACAAAATGTGTGGGCCTTGAAGGAACGTAGGAAATATGGAGCAGTGCTGGAAAGCTAGGCACATCATAAAAGTATGAATGGCCCACAAAGCGCATATATGTGAATGGTATTTTCTTATTCTTCACCCACCAGGAGAGGTAAGAAAACCCACATCAACCAAGAAGGCGGACATCCCTCTATTCCTAAGGATCACAGAACACAGTAGGACAAGGACTAGAGAGAATACTAATGCATCTCACAGTTCTCATCAGCGAAGCCCCCTCATATAACAGAGGGCAGTGGTCACAAAAGCCCACAAATGGCCAAAGCGTGGAGAACAAGAATCTGCAGAATGTGGGTGCCTGGACAGGACTCCTATAGTAAACTTCACCCACCCAGGACTCAGGGACCATTTTGGAAGAAGGGGAGGAAAAATTGTAAGATCCAAGGGAGGAGGTGCCTGACCACATGGAAATAGAGTCTTACAAGCTCGTGGGACCTTGTTCATCTAAACTTATAGCAATAGTGTCAGCATGCACAAGACCCATGCAAACTCAAGCAGACAAAAACCCTGTAGAAATAGGCAACAGGCCCCATCTTGGCCAAAGAACTATTGGGCAGCTGACTACTATTGGGTGAGAGAGAGCTGATCTTCTTTAAGGAAGTGACTCTAGATAGGCTGACTAGACTCCAGTAGATGAATTAGCACTGAGGGATGTCTGGGGATACTAATTTGTCTTGATAGCATAAATGGCAGACTGCATGAAATCCAGTGGAGGGGTGGGGAGGGGCGTATGGGAGGGTGCTGGTGGGGAAGGGGGCATAAAGATGATTAAGATGTTCTGGACGAAGCACAAAAAGCTATTTTAAAATATACCGAAAAAGAAGTTCATCATGAAGTGGAAGAAGGGGGCTATTTAGAAACAGGAAGTGGCCTAAAGGAAGGGTGTAGGGAGAAGAGAGAGCAATGGAGCAGGGATGAAGTAATCAAAGTACATTAAGTGCATGTATGAAAATATCAAAAAGGAAGCCCATTATTTTGTTAACATTTATTTATTTGTGTGTGTGTGAAGGTATGCCACAGAGCACGTGTAAGAAGCATTCTTTTTTTGTGTGTGTGTGTGTAACAATACTACTGTCTGAGACCCAGCTGCACGCCACAGTCTCAGTCCATTCCAACTGCTATAACAAAATGTGCTAACCTAGCTATTTCACAAACAACAGAAATTCATTCTCACAGTTCTTGAGATGAGAAGTCCCAGTCAAGAGGCTGGCACGTCAGTGTCTAGTGAGGGCCACTTTCTAGTTCACAGATGGAACTTTCTCATTGTGTTCTCCCATGACAGAAGAGGCAGAAAGAGCTTCCGAGGGCCTGTTTTGTAGGGATACTAATTCCATTCATAAGGACCCAGCTCTAGTGACTCAATCGTCTCCCACAGCCTCTGCTTCCTAACACCTGAGTACATTTCAGCACATAGATTTGGAGATAGACACAGATATTCACTCCACAACAACTGCCCTACCCAGCAATATCCCTGGGGGGGGGGGTTAATGAGTTCACATTTTAGATAAGGTCCAAATTTCATCAAATTCTGATTTTCCACCTTGAGGTTTTAACAGCAGACGATGAACTAAAGAACATTACATGGAGCTTCCTTTATCCAAATGCCAGGTGACCTGTGAAAGCCTGGTGCGGTTTTGTATGAAGTAACTACATAGCTCAGACGATGTCTGAACCAAATCTTCAATGAAGATTTCTGCTGCTCCCAGACCTTATGCCCACTGCTGGCTCAGGAAATCTCTTACACTTAGAAACAGGGGATTCTTACAAAGAAGGCTGTGATGGAAGCCAGGAGGAAAGATGACCATCTTAACCCTCTCTTTGTTCCCGTAGGCATTATGTGCAGTTTCATAGAGCTGCTTTCTATACTGCAGAGGCACTGTCCTGTCATCCTTTCCATGCAAGATGAGGATGGGGGAGGACAGGAACTTCACATTTTCATCATTAGGGAAGACTATTTTGTCTTCTTTAAAGGTATCCGTAAGTGTGCGTAAACATCTTGGAAGTTTCTGGTAACTAAGAAAGCCGAAGTTTCAAACCTTTGAGGAAGGCAACCTGTGCACAGAAACAATTCTTCGCTTTAACAGAGGGCCCATCCGCATCCACCCCGAGTCTTTCATTCCAGAGGCTGCACAAGGCCAGCCTACCTGCCTGGCCTTACAAGATGCATGTGGCCTCTACGATGTTGGAAGGCATTAAGCTGCTGAGTGCAAAGGGTCTGTGGAAGTCCTGTACAGACTCCTGGTTCCTGCCTCTGGCCCGGCTCATATTCCCATGCTTCTGCTTCCTCCAGAAGCCATTGATTCTTTCTTTCCACTATGTGTGTCCTAGGGATCAAACTCAGGTCATCAGGTTTGGCAACATCTTTACCTATGGAGCTCTCTTGCTGGCCATTATTTCTTTCTTTTTTTTTTTTTAATTTTATTTATTTCAGTATGTGTATCAATGTACTGTCTGCATGCAGGTTTGTGCACCCGTGTCGTGCAATGCCGCCGAGTCGTGCAATGCCGCGGAGGTCAGAAGAGGGTCTCAGATTCCCCTGGAACTGGAGTTCTCCTGGAATTGGAGTTTCAGACGGCTCTCGGCCGCCATGTGGGTGCTGGGGATTGAACCCGGGTCCTCTGTAAGAGCGGTCAGCGCTCTTAACCGCTAGGCCATCTCTCCAGCCCCCATTATTTCATACAATTAATATATGCTAATAATTTTGTAAAGCAGGTGATATGAACATCTCAGGTTAAATATTATAGACAAATGTGGGTTGAAGACTCAGCTCCTCTAATTTCAAACTTTGTGACTTGGGGCAAGACATTCATTTCCCTGATCTTCAGATTTCTTTAAAGCAAATTGGGGCACTGGGCATATAGCTCAGTGGTAGAGAGCTTACCTAGTGTGTGTGAGGCCCTGAGCTCCAGCACTGAACAAAAAACACAAAACACAGAAACTGAGTTGAGTCCGGTAATGCTGATATACAGGATTCTGAGGCAGGAGGTGTTATGAGTTTGAGGACAGCCTGGGCTATATAGCAGGATCTTGTCTCAAAAAAATCAAAAGGTAAAAAGCAAAACTCAATTGGCCATTGCCAGGTGTGGTGGCCCACACCTTTAATCCTAGCACTTGGGAGGCAGAGGCAGAGGCAGAGGCAGGTGGATCTTTGTGAGTTCAAGGCCAGCCTGGTCTACATAGTGAGTTCCAGGACAGCTGAAGCTACAGGGAGACCCTGTCTCAAAAAGACCAAAAAAAAAAAAAAAAAAAACCTCAATCGACCATGATGCCTAACCCCTCTGGCCCAGAGGTTTGGCAAGGTGGCACAGGGGAGGGTTCACATTTGAGATGCTGATTGGAATTGCCCTCCAAATGGAACATCTCCCTCAAAACCAGAGTCCCCTATGTTAGCTGAGTATATCACCACCCAGAGTAAGTTACATCCTTCCTTGCTGCCATATTTGGCTAATCTGCTAAGTTCTGGCCAATGAGATATAATTAGAAAAGGTGTATTAAACTTCCAGGAAGCGTGTGTAAAGTATGCTCTTCTGTGTTCCTTCCCTTGCCTTTTCCTGCCCTCCGGAATGCAGACAGAGTGGCTGGACCTCTAGCGGCCATCTTGGATCATGAGGTAACCTTGAGAATAACAACACGGCACAGAATCCTGGACTCTTGATCCCATTATAGCTGCCAATCCTGGCCCATATATCACTTCTGACCAGAAGAAGGGTTGAGATGAGGAGAGCGCTCTTCTCTTGCTTATGTAACCCGTCCTAGGGATTTGGAGGAGTGCTTTTATAAACACTGCTGAATCGAATCCAATTCCACACTCAGGAGATATTGATCTCACGGCCAGCAAGCACTGTGTGGGGAGCCCTGCTTTCAGTTTCTGACTCCCTGAGGACCTGTGCATCCTCACATTGCCTCCCATGTCACAGCCCCTCCTTTGGTTCCAGTTCTTCAGTGAGGTCACACACTGATGCTCTCAAAGTTCATTCACAGATAACAGGGCCTGCTGCACAGAAGGTCAGAAATCCAGAAACACTTTGATCCATGAAAAGGAGTGAGAGGGTTTCCAAGAACAGGACCAAAGCTGCCCTGAGCTGGACTGAGTCCAGCTGGGCGATTCAGCACCAGGTGACTCAAATGAAACCCATGTATGTGCAGTGTGGGGCTGCGGTGATTTGAATGAACAATGTTCCCCATAGAGTTCAAGTGTTTGAACACTTGTCTCCAGTTGGTGGCGCTGTTTTGAGATTCTTAGGAGGCGTGGCTTTGCTAGGCATGCCCCATCGGGGTGGGGGAAACCATCCAGAGGGTCTTGCTCACTTCCTGTTAGGCTCTCTCTGCTTCCTAAGCTTTCCTGACGATGTGAGTGCTCAGCTTTCTGCTGTCATTATCCTACCATACCTCCTCCGTCATGAGGGACTGTCATCCCTCTAGGACCATAAGCCCTCCTTCTCTAAGTTTCTTGTCAGGGTGTTTTATCCTAGTAACAGAAAAGAAATGAATATAGTGTCCTCCGACAGGCACCATGTCCTGGCCTAGAGGCCTGAGGGAAGGAAAGGCTCATCCCTGAGAAGCAGGAGCTGGTACTCAAATGAGAAACCATCACATAAAGCAATGCATAATGTACTTTGTTCATTCACTTAGCAAACAGTTATTAAGCACTTACTGTGTGCCAGGCAGAGAATAACAAGCAGTAAATATAGATAAGCAGGGAATTGGGAACTGATCCTGGGTCCAATAATATGGCAAATAAACATTGTGCTTTTAGTCCTGTCAGTCCCCAAGGTGCCCAGCATCCCTCCAAACTCACCTAAATATCTGAGTCTTCCTATCAAAGACAGGGTCCCCAGGGGTCTCAAATGGACTTGAATTTTATGAAGCTGCCCACAGACAAGCAGGGATCAGTAATACTTAACAATGACCCATGGTTTCCTGCACGGTCATCAAGGTTGAGTCCTGCTGATGAGGCCCTTTGTGTCCTGAGCCCAGCCCAGTGTACAGTACCTTAGCTGGGGGGTGGAGCCTAGAAGTAGAGCCCTTGCCTAAGAAGCCAGAGCCTCTGAGTCTTATCCCCAGTGCCAGTACTGAGAAGAAATACTGATGGGATCTCTACACAGCCTGCAAAGCTGCGTGACCTTAGAGACTCTGTTTAGTGTTTCTATGACATGAAGACTGCACACTCTTATATTTATTTGGTACCAGGGGGATTACCATTTTCTAGGAGGGGAAAAGAAAACGAAATGAATAAAGAGTAGGAGAGAGCTGTTCCGACCCAAGGGCCTCCACATTCTCACTGCCTGTGAAGGTCCTTATCTATTTATTCCATAGTTTCTTGCTTTTCTCTTTTTTATTTTGTGACAAGGTCTGGTGTATCCTGGGCTGGCCTCAAATTCGCTATGTAGCCTAGAATGATCTTGAACTCCCGAATCTCCCACTTCTACCTCCCTAGTTCTGGGACTGCAGACACATGCCACCACGTCCAGTTTATGTAGTGCTGGGAATCAAACCCAGGGCTTCATGCATGGTCATGCTGGCCAAGCACTCTGCCAGCACAGCTCCATCCCCAGCCCACTTTTATCTTTTTGAATCTGTGTTGAAATGTGTAGAGCCTTCCTACTTTGGGCCTCTGTTTCCGATTCAGCAGGTACAGGGTGGTCTGCCTGGATCCAACTGCTGTCCTTCATTAAGAGACGTTGATAGAGTACCAAACCAAAGGGCAGCCTGACCTCTATCCAGGGGATGCGGCAGCCTGCTTTTATATTGTGGGGCATATAACAACCAATTATCTCAGATGACCTACTAGCTAGCACCTTATCAGGGAACACAGCTCAACACCGCACCTTCATCCAGGCCAGGTCAGACCAGGCATGGGACACAGGCTCCAGAAAAGCAAGAGCCATCAAGACCCGAATTCCAGCCTTACTCACCCCCGCTGCAGCCAATCCTAGGGCTCACTGTGTCTGGGAATCTTGTTAAAGTCTGTTTTATAACTTTCTTTTGACAAGTGAGGCCTTTAAAACATGTTTCCTCATTGTGTGAGGGTGAAGTTCAGTCCAAACATTTGTCCACAAAAGAAACCACCAGGCAGACCCAACAGCGAGGAGACCTTCATAAACTCAGCTCACACCCCAGGGCCCCAGTGGGACGTGCTTCTTCAAGGCACCCTCTCGGTGGCTCTGCTAAGAATAGGATGGCAATACAAAGAGTGAACAATCCGCTGGCCCTGCGACGCCTGGTTGTCTCTACTTTCTATAGCTTTAACCTCACAAACCAGTATTTAACATTCAGGCTTTCTAAAAGAAAACTTAGATTCTTATCCAATGCCACCCAGCTTGACTGGGTCAACCAGTATTCAGATTCTGGCCCAGCTGATACCAAAGCCTAAACTCATTCCTATTTCATCAGCCACTTAGCAGATGGTGGTTTCTAGGGATGAATCCCAAGGCCTTGCCTACCCCAAACATGTCCTCTACTGCTGAGGTAGGCTCCAGGTTTTTCAGGTGTGTGTGTGTGTGTGTTCACATGTTCCTGTGTGTTCATGGGCATATGTTTGGGAGTGTGCATGTGTTCACATGTTCCTGTGTGTTCATGGGCACATGTTTGGGAGTGTGTGTGTATGTGTATGTGTGTTCACATATTCCTGTGTGTTCATGGGCACATGTTTGGAAGTGTGTGTATGTGTGTGTTCACATGTTCCTGTGTGTTCATGGGCACATGTTTGGAAGTGTGTATGTGTGTGTTCACATGTTCCTGTGTGTTCATGGGCACATGTTTGGATGTGAATGTGGAGGCCACAGTACAGCCTTGATCCCTCAGGTACTCCCTACCTTGTTTTTTTGACACAGGGCTTCTCATTGGCCTAGAGCTCACCAAGTAGTCTGACTGGCCAGCAAGCCCCAGGGATCCTCTGGTCTCTGCCTCCCAAGCACTGGGACTAGAAGTGTGTATCACCACAGATGACTTTTTGACATGGCTTCTGGGGACTGAACTCGGGTCCTCAATGAGCTATCTCCCCAACCCCTTGGACAAGTTCCTAAGGGCCTAAATGGCCACATTTTCTCTAAGGCTTCAGTGGACATCAGTCTCTTGTACTGCAGAGTCTCATCTTGAACTGTGTGGTTTATGAAGCTACATTAGAGTTGAGTCTCCATCTGTGAGGACAAGGCAGCTGAACACTGCTGGGCAGGGGGCTCATCTGGTGGAGAACAGATTCTAAAGCCTTGTCTGCAGTGTTTCTTTGAGCCAGATCAGGTACACCAGTTCCCCCCAGTGAAGTGGGACCCGGGAAGAGGAAGCAGAACAAGGGCTATATCCACCTCCTATCGGTCTCCATTTCTGGAGCTCACTGGACCTGGTATATTAGGTACTGTTCTCATTGTTGTGTCGTGATCAAACACCCGACAAAAGCAACTTCACAGAAGAGGCTTATTTTGGCTCACAGTTGGAAGGGGACCGTCCCTCGTGGTGGGAAGTCACGGTGGCCGGAGCATAAGGGAACTGGAGCATTGTGTTTGTAGTGGAGAAGCGGAGAGGAGAGTGCTGGCGTTTAGCTCCTTCATGCAGGGAAGGACCCGCCCCATGTAATGGTGCTGCCCACAATTACAGCAGGTCTTCCTACCTCAATGAACCCAGTCTAGAAACTCTCACAGACATGCCCACACATTTGTCTCATAGGTGAGTCTAGATCTTGTCAAGTTGACTTCTGGGACCTTGCTGAGGCTGACCCACCCCTGGCTCCCTGAGAGCCGTAGCCAGAAGAGGTATAGAGAGTGCCAAGAGACGCACCTCTGGGAGACTTGTCTTTTGCGAACCTCATTTATTCTTTCTTTGTTACAAGTTTATATAGTGAAAAGCAGGGGTCTCAGAAAGCATAGGAAAGTAAACATTAACCACGTGTCCTCATACAGAGAGGATGGGGAAGAAGCTTCACAGGTAAACCTTGGGTGGTAAACAACTTTGAGGGAAGGCAGTTAACCATTGAAAGCATACATAAATCTTGGATAAAGCAGGCGAGAAGGATAACAATCACAGGTGCACTTTGGTCCTGAGCAAAGCAGGGAGTAACTAGAGGAAGACAGAAAACAACCAATGAAGAGACTGCAGGATGATTTTCCCATAGAACAAAAGAGAAATTCAGGGCCTGGCAGCTGTGTCCCAATCGGTGCTTCAATCGACAGCCATTTTCAGCAGCCCATCCCCTGTCTGGATCTCTGAGCTGCTTCTCAGAACTCCTAAGCTCTGTTTTATTCTAAATGAATTCATCCCAGTCTCCAGCAAGTGACATTATTAACCTTCATATGAAGTTAATGCTTGCCTTAGAGGGTAAAAATCACGCCCCCCGGAACAGAATACACAAACGCTCTAAGCACTGGTCAGTCCTTCAAGGCAGGCATCTCCCCTGACCCACTCTTCATTTCCTGCCTTTGGCCACTGTTCAGTCTTTTCTCCATCCATCCACACATGTCTGGAGAAACTTTCTATTGACAAAGCAGAAGTCCAGTTAGAAAGTGGGAAGATGACTGAAACAGTTAAGTTCTCCCCAAAACAATAAGCCTCTGCTTTGAAAAAAAAAAAAACTCTGGAAAGACTCAGAAAAAATTTAAGGCATGTATGGCAGAGTGCATGAATTCTAGGTGGGGTGGGGGGTGTGGAAAGGGAAATGACTCTAAATTGGACTGAGAAATGATGTATGATGTATGAAAACATTTAATAACAATAAAAATATATTTAAAAAAAAAGAAAGTGGGTAGATACGAGTCCAAGGTAAAAACCTTCATTATTTGCAGTAGACTGTTGTCTGTGGAAGTAAGAAAGAGTTAAAGATTTTCTATGTATGTTTATTTCATGTTGATCCCAGACCTTCATCAACTGCAACATCATATTGTGCCAGAAATATGAAAGGCCTTTACCCCAAGCCACACGGGATGCTTGAAGCACAAGTCCAAAAGCATAACTCCAGTGATGGAATACTTACTACCCACAAAAAGAACTTGTGCCTAGCTGAGCACTATAAGCTTTCTCTCCTGTTGGTTCACAGCTTCTTCCATTAGGCATTAAATATTCAGATCTTGGAATCTGTCTGCTTTCTCCTGCTAGGGACAGAAATTAGGAAAAATTCTTAACCTCTCACACCTTCCTTCCTCCAGAGCAAGCCCCAGTTTCTTCGGAGGGCAAAGCTTTAGGCCCTCCCCAGCCCTCAGCATCTACTTCCTTTCAATCACCTCCCAACATTCACTGACATTCACGGTGCAAAATCCAGAGCAGTGGGCAGAACTTCCGATTGGGTCCAAGTAGTATAAAACACAAATTAGATTCTTAAGAACCAGGGGTCTTTAGAGACTGTCTACACATGTTCAGCACCCCATGTTTTCAGATGATACGTGTAATCTCTTACCCAAGTGCCCTGGTACCCAGGAGAGAATAACCATATTTGTTCATAACAATAAACAATATCATCATTGTTGTTCTTGTTTTCACAGGATGAGCTCATGGTAGACGTTGGTCTAGGAATTTTGATATCTTCATCAATGATGTCAATATTAATCTTGGAAGTCCTTCTGGTAAACAAGTCAGTAAGAAAAATTAAATAATAAATAAATAAAGGAAATCCTTAGAAACACGAAGTACAGGGGTGGTTGCCAGAGACGAAGGAGAGAAGAGAGCAGAGAACTGCCAGTGGATCCAAGGTTTCTTTAGAGGCTGATAAAAATGTTCTGAAATTTGATCAGAGTGATGGTTGTGCAACTCAGTGAATACCCTAACAACCACTGAAGCATGTATTCACGAAGGATGATCTTATGGTGTATGAATTACATGTCAATAAAGCTATAATTTCTAAAAAGTCAAGGAATCCAGTCAAGTCTCTCCAACTTTCTTCAGCTCCGTTGCCTTCTCTCAGTGCCTTGGCTCAAAAAGGAAGGATAGTGATTGCTAGCTAAAACAAACCTTGAGGGGGCTGGAGAGATGGCCTAGCCATTAAGAATACCGACTGCTCTTGCAGAGGATGCGGGTTCTATCCCCAGCACCCACGTGGCGGCTGAGAACTGTCTTTAACTCCAGTTCCAGGGGAATCCAAGACCGTCTTCTGACCTCCGAGGCACTGCACGACATGGGTGCACAAACCTGCATGCAGACAGTACATTCATACACATAAAAATAAATAAATTAATTAATTAATTAATTAAAAAAACAAACCTTGAAAAGTCTGTCTTGGATGTCTTTAAGCTTCTTATTCCAATAAATTTATTATTCAACATTCAAAAAAAATGGATACCATCGCGCTTTTTTTTTTTTTTTTTTTTTTTTGGTCTCTTTTTTGAGACAGGGTCTCCCTGTAGCCCCAGCTGTCCTGGAACTCACTCTGTAGAACAGGCTGGCCTTGAACTCACAAAGATCCGCCTGCCTCTGCCTCCCGAGTGCAAGGATTAAAGGCATGCGCCACCACACCTGGTTTATCGCAGCTTATTTTAATCAAAGATGTGGACTTCCAAGCAGGGAGTTAGGAGCACTACAGAGCCCATGCCTTCCGTCATTAACTAGCCTATCCTCAGAGAACTCTAAGGTAGTGTTTGTCAAACTTAAGTATTCATCAGAATCACCCAGACGGCCTGTTAAAACAGACGGGTGGGCTCAGCTGTCTGAATTTCTGATTCAGAGGAGCAAGCTTCAGGGTGACACTTTGAGGCTGATATGGGAACCACTCATCACACTTGGCAAACCACTGCTTGAAGGAAGTGCTCTCCTGTTTTACAAATGGGGAAACTGACCCTTAGAACAAGTCAGTAAATTGCCTAGATCACATGATGTGGCAGGCAGTCTGACAGGGACCAATTTCATCTCCTAGATGGCTTTTCTCTTGATGCTCTCCAGAGTCGAAGATGGAAATACTTAGCATCTTTTCCTTTTTATTTTCTAATAAACATTGTTTATTAATAACCACTCTCACATTTTCATTTCTTCATATCTTTCCAATTCAGTAAAACAGCAAGTATTTCTAGTGCCTTCATGCTTTTACAATATATATATTCCCAATTCAACCCAAACAGCAAGTCTGATGTTAGTACTGCTGGTTCTTCCTTCCCTCTTGAATTGCTTTTTTTTTTTATTCTTGTATGTGTATGAATGTACTGTCTGCATGTAGGTCTGTGCACCCATGTCGTGCAATGCTGCAGAGGTCAGAAGAGGGCGTCGTATTCTCCTGGAACTAAAGACGGTTCTCAGCCGCCATGTGGGTGCTGGGGATCAAACCCAGGTCCTCTGCAAGAGCAGTCAGCGCTCTTAACCTCTAGGCCCTCTCTCCAGCACAAATTGCTTTCTTTGTATTGATCATTAGCTCTGTTTTTTTTTTAATAATAATAACAGAGATGAACTTGGTCCATAATGAAAGTACCTGAAAACCAATTGCTATCTACCTCCTAATTCTGTGCATTGAACTAGTGAGTTTGTTGAGAGAGAACAGACCCACTAGCTCCTTCCTGTCCTGTTTGGAAGCCTGCTGCAGAGCTTCTTACCTGCCACTTGAGGACTCAGCACCATTTCCAACAGTTCTTTGCAACCAGGGATGGCTAGGCAATGTGATTCTAATTGGTTTCCTCTTCTGCCTCAGACACAGAGGCTAGGAGATGTGTTCCCTCTTCTGAGAACAACATGGTAGAGGTGTATGAAGCTTAAGCTTCATCATCAACAACACTGGATTTGGAGTCACCAAGGAGACACACTTCTGGGGATGCCTGTTAGGGTGTTTCCTCAGAGATTTAACTGAGGAGGGAAGAATCACCCTGTATACGGGTGGCACTGTCCCATAGACTAGGGTCTGAGAGTTAATAAAAAGAGGAAAACAAGAAACCACTATAATTTCCTCACCAGGATGGAGCCAAAATGAACTCTTCCTCCCAGGAGTCATTTGTTTTTTATTGTTTGTTTTGTTTCGTTGTGGATTTCTTTTTTGGTTTTGCCTTTGTTTTATTTTGGTTTTGTTTGTTTGTTTGTTTGTTTGTTTGTTTGTTTTGAGACAAGGTTTGCCTCTAGCCCCAGCTGGCCTGGCTGGAACTTGCTATGCAGACTAGGCTGGCCTAGATCTCATACAGATCCATATACCTGTGCTGGGATTGAAGGTGTGCAACACCACATCCAGCCCATAAGTAGTTTTTTGTCAGATATTATTGTCAGTAACTAATACAAGGTATTGAGCTGAACAAAATGACCCAGGAATCCCAACCTTGCTAAGGGACTTTATTGCTATACATACAAATTCCTTTTTTACTACTAGCCAATCATTTCATTGTGCTCTTTATATAGACATGGTAGGTGGTTGGATGGATGGATGGATGGATGGAAGATCTGTATCTGGCCAGGATTTATAGCTAATTATATTAGCCTTAGACTTAGTTTTTACACTCTCCATAACGCCACTTGAAATGGAATTTGGGGCTGTGAAGTAATCAACACTTCCTAACTAATCTCTTAACTTCTCTCTAAGTGTGTCTCCCCCCTCCAAACGGAAGTGGCTTGAGTAATTAGCCTCAATCCCAAGGAAAGGAATTGGGTGTGGTTGAATCTAACCAATGTCCTGTGAATGACCCAGGCAAAACACTTGCCTTTAGCGAAGAAAACCTCACTACTCAAAGTTTGATGTGCCCATTCTCACCACAGCAGCAGTAGCAGCACCTGGATGCTGGTTAGCTGCTCAAAATCTCCCAGCCCAGCCCACCTCAGTCAGAATGAATCAAAATCTGCACTCTAACAAGTTCCCCAGGGGCTCTGTCTGCTCATTAAAGTTTGAGAAGTAGTGTTCTAGTTCAGTGGCTCCCAGGACTGACTGAGCATTAAAATCACTTGGAAATCTATAAACAGCAAAAACCAGAGATCTGGTTCTCACCCGAGACTTACTGAAGCAAAACGTTGCTTGAGGAGGAGCCAGAAACCGCACCACTACCTTCAATTATGTTGACATTATTTTTCTCAAGGACCATTTTGAGAAACTGATTAAGGCTCTGGTCTAAGGTTCTATGGTCCTCCTCCCAGAGTTTTGCATCTATGTATTCAACACATTCTGTCTCCAAATTCAAAGTGTCACAGGTCACCGATGTCTACCCAGAGATCTCCTAGGACCTGTGAACTGGAGAACAGGAGGTCTCTCTACATGTCTGGGCAGTTACAAAATGCACTCGGGATCCTGATCAGAAGAGGCATCCCAGGTCCTGTCAGCAGGGTGAGCCCCATTTAGTTCTCACCTGAAGATGGTTTATGTAACCCGCTAGAGTCCAAGGTCATGACCCAAAGCTTCTGCAGCAAGTACAGCTTTGTGTTCCATGGGCTTTGCTATGGCCCCAGATTATAGGACTATTCATTTCATTTTCACCAAATTAACTTAATTCATATTGAAGATGACTTCCTGCTTAACTACTGCCCTTACAGATGCCACTGAGGCAGGTGCCTTATCCAATTAGGAGGAGATCTTGAAAATTCATGCATAACACCTCAAAACAAAGTATTCAACAAGAAGGGACAGTGGATCATAACTCCCCCAGCTCACCAGCAGACCTAATCTCCTTCTACTTACAGATTTCTCTCATCACACTCATTTCAGCATTTTATTGTGTCATTGATGATTTGTTCTTTCAACAAGCCACAGTTTCCTGGAGGCAGATGGCAGTTCTTCATCATTATATTACTTCACTGAGACCTAGCTAGTACAAGACCTGGTACAAAGTAGCCACCGAGGAGATGATTGGGAGAAGGAAGGAAGGATAGATGGATGGATTGGTGGGTTGGTAGGTAGATGGGTGGATGGATGATAGGTGGGGATAGAAGGATGGATATATAGGTAGGTGGGTAGATGGATATGGGAATGAGTGAGTGAGAGGAGGATGGATAGATGGATGAATGAATAGACAGAGGGTTATTTGGGTGGATAAGTGGGTGGATGGATGGGTGAGTGGGTATATGGATAGATTGGTGAATGGGTGGGTGGATGAGTACTTAGATGGAAATGGAAAATTTTGCCCTTTGAGCAGAATAGAATGGGAGGAAGCAGAAGTTTAAATCTAGAAAGCTCAGATCAAATTCTACCACACACTACACAACTATGAGGTCTCAGTCAAGGCATTTAATCACCTCATAAAATTCCCATGTATAAAATTATGGACTCGTTGGACATGGTGGGGAGGTAAGTAGCAAATAAGAATGAAGCATAATGATATGTATGTATAAAAATACTGTGAAGAAGCCCGTTACTTTACATGCTAACTTAAAAAATTAGGAAATGAGCCAAGTGTGGTGGCGCACGCCTTTAATCCTAGCACTTGAGAGGCAGAGGCAGGTGGATCTCTGTGAGTTCAAGGCCAGCCTGGTCTATAGAGTGAGTTCCAGGACAGCTGGGTTGGCAGGGAGACCCTGTCTCAAAAAGACCAAAAAAAAAAATTAGGAAGTGAAATGTCAACCTGGCTTAGGAATAAGAGCTCTGAATGCTATTAATAGGATGCAGAACAGCAATGAATTACAAAAACCTATATTCTCATTTCTATATCTATCAAGAAATAATATGTCAAAGTATATTACTGTTTAAATAATAATAATAATAATAATAATAATAATAATAAAACAAAGTAAGCCGAACATGCCTGTAACTCCAGCACTCAAGAGGCAAAAGCAGGAGCTTGGTCTACATAGCAAGGTCCAGGCTTGCCAGAGTATAGACACAGTAAAATCTTGACTCAAAAAAGCCAATAAATAAACTAAGACATAAACAAACACAGCACCTGAGTTTTGAGGGTTAGTATGATGAATACACTGAAGAGCATCTGCACAGAACTCAGGACTATGGAAAGAGAAGGGTGCTGGGATGGGGCTGAGCTGGCTCCAACTCTGGCTTCATCATCATCAGCTAATGGACCGTGGGCACATTGCACTTGCTGCTTTGACTAATGGAAATGCAAAATCACGTCCCTGCCACACACACACCCCCCCACACACACACCAAGGGATTCTGAAGAAGCACACACCAAGGGGTCCTGAAGAAGGTAGTTAGATAACCGGCTTCTTGTTACTCAATGGCACCTATAAGTTTGCAGAACTGCCAATAAGACTTACTTGAGAAAAATGGCCATTTCAATGGATCCGATGGAACTGGCTGGGAAATCATCAGCCAACAGCTAAACCTCAAAGTAGAGCCTGGAGAGAAACAAGGGTGTGTGAGAGAACCTTCACCATGCAGGCCTCACAATCTACCAAACATGGAGATTCCCAGGGCAAGTTTCACAATTCTCTACTGCATGAGCAAATTTCATCTGCCCCGATGAAGCAAGAACTCCGTGCATTTCTTACTCTATTTCCCTTTTCCTCCCCTCCACTGCCTTCCTCACCAATCACTTTGCTGCGCTGCAGCCGTTACTTTGTTTTCTTCCTGCAAGCCTTCAAAGCAGCAAAGCTGTGCAGACCTGGGGGCTAGTGTCTCAGGTTCAGGTCCCAGCTTCTGCTACAAAACCTGGATGAGACTGGCCTCCATTGGCCTCAGAACGCCCTGTAGACGCATCTCACATCCTTCACTTGAGCCTGTATCTGAGACTCACTGGAGAGACAAGACAGAACTAGTAAATCATAATTTCTCTTTCTGTCTGCTGTAGGGCAGGGAACAGGAGGTCCAATTAGAAGAAACTTAAATGGATCGGATTCATTTGTTCAGGAGTTAGGCGAAGTGAGAAACTCCCAGATGCAAGCCAGTCTTAAATTGAAGTCAGAGAAAGCCCTTTACTGCAAATGCTGTGGAAACATCCTGGTATTTTATGAGCCTCTGGCGCCTTCCAGGAGGGCTATGAGGCTGATTGGACTGGGAGGGTCAACAATGTTCTCAGGACACCTTGTGACCTCCATACCTCTCTGCCCACCTGTCTGTTTGGGAAGCAATTGCATAGGAAATAGTGTTCTTGTCCAGAGCCCTCAACTCACCTCAACCCAAGCCATGGGAACACCAACACCAGCAGGAGCTCTGTGATGGTTAATGTTGACAGCTCCACAGAATCTACGATCACCTCTGGGCATATGTGTAAGGATTTTCTAGATTGGGTTGAGATGAGAAGACCCATTCTAACAGATGTGGACAGCACTACTCCATAGGCTGGGACCCGGGACTGGACAAAAAGGGAGAGGAAGCTAAGCTTCCGGGATTCACCCCTCTGCCTCCAACCTGCAGACACAATGTAAGCAGCTGCCTACACCCCGACTGTCCTTCTTCCTCCCACCCCTATCCCACCCATGATGGACCCCAAATAAGCCCTTCTTCCTTTTAAGTTGCTTCTGTCTGTTATTTGATCACAGCAATAAGAAAGATGAGCAACACAAGCTCTAGCAGCAGAACAGCAGGAGACCATGGTAAACTGCTGTTAAGCAGCTGAAGACCAGTTCTGTGCCTCAGCCACCCCAGTGTCCCTGAGCACACAGCGTGAGAACCGGCCATGTTCCAGAGTAGCTCATAGGCTGAGTTCAGAAGCCCTGAGTCTTCTCCAGCTCTTTTGGCTTTGCTTGGAGAGAAGAGGAACAGTTGCTGTGTGGCCCTGGCCTTATTGAGGGCCCGCATACAGTCCACACAGCCCAGTGCTCTGCATAGGACTCGCAGGGCTCTTCCACAGCAAAGAAGTCTCATTTTGTCTGTCATCTATAAGGGAGACTCTCATGGACTCATTGACAAATATGAATCAAGGCCCAAGGAGATGACAAGGTACCCCAGTAAACACAGCTCGATGACACCAGTGGCTGGCTGGCGTGATGACACCAGTGGCTGGCTGGCGTCCTCGTCAGTGGCCTTTCTACATGCATCCACATGCATCTACATGCTGGACACTCACTTCCCTGATCTATCATTTTTCAGTCCTTCTCCACCCAGGTTCCCAATGATCTGGGCCCAATGTCAAGGGCAAACAGAGGCAGAGTGAGAGGCCAGGTAGCAGCAGGCACAGAAAGAGCAAGCCACCTGCTTGGCAGCATACATGTGTTAGCAAGTAGTTTGAGGTTTTGCTTCTCCATAAAAATGGGATAGGACATCCAAAACACAGTGCTGGGACAGGACATTTGCTGCATGATGATGGCCAGGACATCCACTGCACAGTGCTGGGACAGGACATCTTCTACATAGGGATGGGAAAAGACATCTGGTTTTCACCTGTGGCTGAAATGCTCAGCATCCCAGAAGCCATCCCACAGCAGCAGGGGGTCACATGAAGCCAGTCTTCGGGACACATAAGCCATTCGTGGGGGCACAAGCCTATATCACAACACCGAGGAGGCCGAAGCAGAAAGACCCCAAGGCTGAGGCTGGGCTACATAGTGAGTTAAAAACAAGAGGACAAATAAGCGATCCTTATCAGCATTCCAGCCCACCCAGAACTGAAAGTTGCAAGGCTCCCTGGCTGTCCATGTCAGGACCTTGGTTCTAGGAGATCCTCCATACTTGAACTAGAGAAATGTTAGAGCTCTGGCAAATATGATTTGGGCCTATAGAATAAAAAAAAAAATCCAATGTTAAATGACAGGTGACTGAGGGCAAAAATTATATATAATTTATCAATAGAATGATGATGGGAAGTCCACAGGTAAAACCAGAACTGCATTTTCCCACTATGCAAAGTAGGTGTGTAATTCCCCCTCCTGTTTCTCTGTAAATAAGGGGCTAGTGTTATCAGTGAAATAATTTATAACCCCGTATGCTCCATTGTAAATGGCTGCCGTGTTTGCTGGCTGTAAAAACATCCCTCAGCACACTGACCTTCACAGGTGAGCTTTGGGTTTACAGCACTGAATATGGTTTTACTGCTTTAGCCCAAGTGATTAGCATACTGGACACCTGTTGATGTGTGTGTGTGGGGGGGGGGGGGGATCAAGTCCTCTGAGCCTTCAGGAAAAGGGATCCCACAGAACAAGCTGCCCTCATGTGACCCAGCCAGGTAAAACAAATCACCAAGTGCCTGATTAAGTTTGGTCAGTGAGAGACATCCACACCCAAGATGACCCAACTCTACGGTCTAGGTTAAGAACTGAGGACCAGCGGATCCTTTTGCAGACGGAGAATCAACCTATTCGTCTATCAGGGACCAAGAAGCTAGAGTCTGAGGGATGAAGAAAACGGCAGGAGATAAGCTGTGATAACCTAAATAGACTGATAAATATGAGAGCCGGGACAGGAGAAAGGTCTGTGATGGTGCCCAGGCCAAAGACACAACGCTCAACGGTGCTGAAGTGAGAAGCACCCCGCAGGCTGACAAGCACAGGGCTGTGGTCAGGGAAAACATTCTTCCCTCTTCATCCTTCGGCTCAGTCTGAAGGATTATTATTCCCATCAATACCTCGGTATGTAGATTTCACAGCGGCCGGGAAGTGGGACGTACATCCTTACAGAGAGAGTTAGAGGGCTGTGACTGTAGCTCCGTGGTAAAATGCTCCCCTACATGCATGAGGCTCTAGGTGCAACGCCCCCCACCCCCACCCCGCCCTTCCTTTAAAAAAGGGAGTAGGGACTGAGATGGCCTAGAGGGTGAAAGCACTTGCCATGCAAGCCTGATGCCCCCCCCCCCCCCGAGTTCGGTCCCCAGAGCCCACAGTGGAAGGAAAGTACTGACTTCCAAAAGTTGTCGTCTGGCTTCCACATGTGTGCTGGGCACAGATATGAACGGAGGAGAGAGGAGCAGATGAGAGAGAGAGGAGAGAGAAGAGAGAGAGGAGAGAGAGAAGAAAGAAGAAAAAATATAAAAAAAAAAAATTTTTACTTTTTTTTTTTTTTTTTTTTTTTATGTGTATGAATGTATTGTCTGCATGCAGGTCTGCGCACCCGTGTCGTGCGATGCCGCGGAGGTCAGAAGAGGGTCTCAATTCCCCCGGCAACTGGAGTTCTCCTGGAACTGGAGTCAGAGACGGTTCTCAGCCGCCATGTGGGTGCTGGGGATGAACCCGGGTCCTCTGCAAGCGCGGTCGGCGCTCTTAACCGCTAGGCCATCCCTCCAGCCCTAAATTTTTTAAAAGAGAGATTTATTTGGTATATGCAAGGACCCACATAAGCTTTTGCTAATTAGGTGCTCAGGTCTCCACCAGAAACTTCACATGACCCTTGATTAAAACCTCTTGAACTCTGAACTACCCAATCAAGACTGCACCCAGTGAAAACAGACAGAAGTGTACAAAAGAACAAAGATGAGGGCTAGGATGTAGCTTAGTGGTAGAGTATTTGCTTCCCAAACATGAGTTCCAAGGTTCATCATCCTGCCACTGCCCTACATACTACATCATACTACAAAAAAAAAAAAAAAAAAAAAAAAGAGAGAGAGAGAGAGATAGCCCCCGTGGGAAGCACACTTGAAGGTCTGAGCCTTTCAAGCAGTGACAAAATCAAAGACAACGTACACTTTGTTCATGGAGAGGGCCCTGGAAGAAGGCTTCCCTGAGCCCTCTGCTTGGCCAAATGAGGAAGAATCAAAGAGCCAGGCTGCACTTGCCCAACAGCCTGGGTCTCTGGGGAGAAATAAAGAGGAAGCCAGCCATTATGTCCAGACCAAGTGAGAAACCCAGTGATTTCCATGCCTGGTGTTTTTAATTCTGGGCCTTTGAAGGTCATTTTAAATTTTAATTGAAAAATATATTACAGTTGATGACCTGCCAATTCTTCACACACACAATTGTCACTAAAAGCCAGAGACCCACCACCTTTTATAACAAACAAACAGTGCCATCTCTGAAAAGATCAGAAGTCCACAGGGTTGACGTGCCTTCCCTTCTGCCCCTGCTCCCCACAACTACGCACACACCTGAGAATCCTCAGACTACACTCGCTTACCACTATAATAACCCAGTGTCAGCACCTAACCCCGGGGCTGGGATGACATAGATACTCAGTGAATACTGGCAACTAAACTTGACTGATAAATGAGAATGCTTAGATGGAGATACTGCTTGGTGGTAGGACATTAGCCTGGCCTATGGAATCCCTGGATTCTACCTCCAGCACTGCAAAAATTGTGTGTGTGTGTGTGCATGTGTACATTTGTGTTACATGTGTGTTTATGTATTTATGTATATGTGCATCTATGTGCACATCTGTTTATGTGTATGTGTGCATGTGTATATGTTTGTGTATACATATCTGTGACTGTGTATTTGTGTGTATATAAGTATGTGCTAATGTGTATATATATGCATGTTGTGTGTGTATCTGTACTGTTATGTGTGTATATAAGTCTGTGCTTGTCTGTCTCTCTATACATACGTGTTATATGTATGTTTGTGTGTACATGTGTGTATATTCATACATGCATACACACTCATCTGCATAAGGATACAAGTGGGAAGTAGCAACAGGCCATGCAAGGGAGAGAGAGAAAAAGAGTCCAAAGCACTTGTGGCTTGAAGCTCTACCCTGCAGAGAGCTAAGTGATCTATTGGCAAAAACAAGGTGACATTGGCCTGACATCCAGCAGATCACAGAGCCAAACCTCATCCCATTCATCTCTGATTCTGGTTATTCTTCTATCCTCTGGGAGGTAGGAACACTATAAAAGAAAATGGAGAGGGGAAGGTCTGTCTACCGGCGTGGTCAAGGCAGAAGGAAACAAACTTTGGAGTCAAAGCTTGAGCTCTGGAGGTACGAGGTCCATGGACTGGGGACTCTTGGTCTAAATCTACCCTATTTGTTCACCACTGTAATCCTATACCCAACACCAGGGCTAAGATAGGCAGCCACTCAGAGAATATCTGACAAATAAATTTTACTAACAAATAAGGATGTAGGGAAGTGAATGCAGCCCAGTGACTCATTATAACCCCTGATGATGGGAGCACTCACACCCACCTATTCATCTCTTTACTGCATACATATTTGATGACCACCTGTCATGTTCCCAACCGTGAGGCACTAGAGAAAATGCAGGGAACAAAATAAGCACAGTCCCCAATCTTTTCTAGGTTTATAAACCAATGGGGGAGAGAGAGAGAGACCCCGAGGGGAAACAGAGAGATGAAGATGATAATTACAGACCGTAATGAATGCTTGAAAAACAGACAAGGTGGTGGAAGAGAAGGAGCACACAGGCCGTGTGGGAAGCAGATAAAGATTCAGAGGCCAGCGTGGGAACGGCAGCTAGTGCTGCAGGAGCGTGAGGGACAAGAGACTCTCTGCAGATGCAGAGGTAACTGACATGCAGGTGCGCATCACCTGGTTCTCACCTGCCAATCCTCCCTCCTTCTTCACTGACAGTGTTATTTTCCTTTGACAGGAGCCTTCGGTGGTGTTAGTTCTATCCCCCAGCACCAGAAATGAACTAATAATGTATGCTTGGCAAATAGATCCTGGCCTTGTCCCACCCAACCTCATGATCTCAGCCTTATCCACTGCAGGCCACTTGTACCCTGACTACCAGGACACTCAATCAGGCCAATCAATAAGACTTCTTAGTGAAACTACACAGCAAGGGGCAGCAACGCATAAGAGCAAAGTGAGCCCCAGAGCTAAGCAGAACTGGAAAATACGTAGAAGCAGAGAACCCCCTTGGGCAGTTACCACAGCGGGGAGGAGGAGAAGAGTCAGAGCAAGTGCCACTAAACAGAACCCAGAGCTACACAGAGAGTGGCTCCTCTAGCAGGCACGGCCCTCCATACGAGGTTGCCTGTGGGCATCTTCTGCCACAGTCCTCCAAAGGGCTCAATCATCCTCACCTCCTACCTCTCGGGTACCTTCTAGGAAATAATCCATGGGTTCCCCATGTACTTTCTATCCCCATTTCATCTTTTCATGGCACAATCGCACTCCATGATTATTTATTTGATCATGTACCCCTTTGGGTACATCCTTCTTCCAAAAGAATGTATGCTTGAAGGTAAGAGGCCTGTGGGGGCTGGAGAGACAGCGTAGGGGTTAAGAGCACCGACTGCTCTTGCAGAGGACTCAGGTTCGATCTCCAGCACCCACATGGCGGCTGAGAACCATCTTTAATTCCAGTTCCAGGGGAATCCGACACCCTCTTCTGACCTCCTTGGCATTGCATGACATGGGTGCCCAGACCTACATGCAGACAGTACATTCATACATATATGAAAATAAATTAAAATTTTTTTAAAAGAGGCCTGTGCCTCTTTTCCTGGAGCAAACAGGTACATTATACATACATATATAGCAAGTACATGCTAAAGAAATGTTTTCATCACAAAGAATTGATCATTGTTTGAGGGCATAGATGTGTTTACCCTAAATTGAGCATTACACACTGAATACATATATTGAAACATTTCGTAAAACCGGGTACGGTGGCACACACCTGTAATCCCAACATTCAGTTGACTGAGGCAGGAGGATCATAAATGTGAAGCTAGCCCGGGCCACATAAGGACACCCTGTCTCAGAAACAAATAAAAAACCAGGTTATGTTGGCACATGCCTATAATCCCAACACTTGGACACTTCAGAAGTAGAGAGGATCAAGAGTTTAATGTCATGTTCAGCTACACAGTGAGTTCAAGCCCAGCCTGAGCTACATGAAACCCTGTCAGAAGATAGAGAGAGAGAGAGAGAGAGAGAGAGAGAGAGAGAATCACATGGTATTCCATAAATACATATGATTTTTATGCTTCCATTAAAATTAAAATAATAAAATAATTATAATAGCATAGACAGAGATAGTCAGTGCAAGGCAAAACAGCATGAGAAGATCCTAAATTAATGAGAAACAATGTTTCTACAAGGAGGCTATTGTAGTATGGGAAAAATTATAATCATCAAGTTTGGAGAAAATATCCTAAAATAGTGTGAAATGATAAAAGAAGAATAAAACATTGCATAGATCGTGCCAGTATTTAAAATGAATGCTTACCTGTAATCAAAAATCTAAATAGACCCAGGTAACTACAGGAAGGGAGGTGCAAAGATCAACAGGTGATGCGGAAGGCAGACGGATCCGGGGGTTTTTTATAGTACTTTTTATTTCCTTACAAGTTGATTTAACAATAAGCAAGTACCATGGAATTGGGCAACATGCTGACTCAGAACAGCCTCGTAGAACGCTGGGGCTGTGGGAGCCCTGCTAATCTCAAGGAGCTTCTGGAAAGGTCAATAGGTTCTTGGACTTAGAAGCACCCAGCTCAATGGCTGGGCGTGGACCTGCATGCCTCTAACTCCAACACCCGGGAGGCTGATGTAGGGGAATCCTAAATTCAAGGCCAGCCTGGGCTATGTAGCGAGATACCTCTATGCCTTCCCTAGAAGGCCGTGCACGGCTGAAGTCGGGCATAAATGTTCAGTCTGTGCTATTCAATAAAAGTGAGAAAAATTACAACAGACACTAGTAAGCACCCTCGTTTGTAAAGATAAGAGATCACCCCAGCATTGCCTCTAGGGTCTTGGAGAGATCGTCTCTCGGTTTGTTTTGTTCTTTGAAACAGGATCTCATGTAGCCCGGGCTGGCCTTGAACTCACTATGTAGCCAAGGATGGCTTTGAACTTCTAATCTTCATTCCTTCACTTCCTGAGTGTTGAGATCATGGGCATGTGCCAGCACGCCTACTACCTTAGGCCAACTGAGTTCCAGCAGCCCACACTTAGAGTCTCTTCTGAGCCTCGGTTTCCCCAGGTGCAGAAGGCGATGCTGCTGTCTCAGAGTTCCCTGGTCTTGGGGAGCACTCCTCAGAGCTCATCATGGGTACTCTCAGCAGCACCAAGCTGCCAGATCTGAGGAACAAAAGCTTCTATCAAGCCTCTTGTTTTCGCACCCCTGCGTCTGGCTGCTGCTGACTACTCCTTTATTGTTCTTAACTGAGTGCAGGGGAAAAGGCCTTTTAATGGGCAAAGAAAGAAAGAAATCGCTGGGTTCTTCAAGAAAGGGGGCCTTTTAAAGAAATGATTATTCCTATGCAACATCAAAAGTGTGCTGAATAGTTGCAAAATGGTTTGCAATCACTCGCTGGCTACTTCTGGGGAACTGTGCCGGAGAAGCTGAGCCTTGCTCCTTCTGAAGGTCACTGAGTGCAGGGTAGATGATGAATCAGGTGCCACGTGAGCCCCCAAAGAGCTGCTTCTAGTGTCAGAGAGGAGTCAGGAACTGAAAGAGCACAGGGGGCTTTACGCAGAGGACAGCGCTCAACCTGAGACCAAGACAAACACCCGGTGGGTATCTGGTCCCACTGACACGTTCCTGTTGCCTATTGTGTTCCATCCCCTCATTCCAAAGCAGGTCCTGGACCACCCACCACCACCACCACCCTGGTTAGAGAAATGGGTTTAGAGTGAAGCTGCGCCTGTATTTAACTTCTAGCCCCACCTTTTTCTAGCTCTGCAACTTCAGGCAAGTTGTTTCAGCTCTCTGAGGCTGATCTGCTGCAGGCTGCTGTGAGGACTAAAGGAATGCTCAGGACAAGACCTGGAACACAGTGTCCATTGAAAAGGTGACAGTAATTACTATTATTATGAAGACTGCTGAAGGGCTATCAGAGTCTGCTTAGGAAATCTAAGAAACTAATGGGAGAAAATATGACCATCCTGTCTCCAGTAGGAAGTTCTCCAGTTGGGCTGCAGTTGTACTTCCATGGCAGAGGACAAGCTAAGTGTGCAAGAGACTCTGGGTTAAATCCCAGCTTAAAAACAAGATCTTGGGGCTGGAGAGATGGCTCAGCGGTTAAAACCACTTAGCTGTTCTTGCACAAGACCTGGGTTTGAATCCCAGAACCTTCATGGTGGCTACCACCTGTCTATAACTCCAATTCCAGGGGACCCAACACCCTCTTTTTTAATTTTAATTTTATTTTTTTGGTCTTTGTCTAGACAGGGTCTCCCTGTGGCCTCAGCTGTCCTGGAACTCACTATGTAGACCAGGCTGGCCTTAAACTCACAAAGATCCACCTGCCTCTGCCTCCTGAGTGCTAGGATTAAAGGCATGCGCCACCACAGCCGGCTTTATTTATTTATTTATTTATTTTTGGTATTTTTGAAACAGCGTCTCCTTGTAGCCACAGCTGTCCTGGAACTTGCTATGTAGACCAGGCTGGCCTTGAACTCACAAAGATCTGCCTGCCTCTGCCTCTCAAGTGCTGGGATTAAAGACATGTGCCACCACACCCAGCTAATAAATTATTTTTTAAAAACCTCTCTGATTCATGCCTTTCATTTGGACTGTAAGATGACATTCAAGTTCCTTGCGTCCACCCAAGGCTCCCTGTAACACAGCCTGAGCCTCACCCAGCTCACTGTTTAAATACCTATATATCTAATTGCTTGTGCTTCATTAGTAGGAACGAAAGGTTATTCCTGGACAAACTGTCAGCCCATGAAAGAAAACAGCCAGAAGTGACCAGAGTCCAAGACAACAGCTCCAGAGAAAGTTGACTGTTTTGCTTCTCATCCACCTGTGCCCCCTGTCTAAGCCTAGGGAAAAATCTGCGGAAGAGGGGGCATGGTAGAATGTAAGGGCTGTGATCGGGTGAATGGTGAACCTACAGCAATATAGCCTGGACACGCATTTGATCAACTTGATTGAACATACAAGCTCCCCCTGATGGATGGAGGGACCCATGGGCTGTGTGGGTTTGGGCACAACTGCTTGCAAATTGGTTTTACATGAAGGATGCTTGTACTCATAAATTATCACCTATTACTAAAAAATGGAGAAAAAAAAACTGAGAGAAAGATGCAGGACAGTCATGGCAGAATGCATGATCTGGGATGGGGTGGGGTGGGATGGGGGAAGGGAAGGGGAAATATGCCTGAACTGAATTGGAAAATGATGTATGAAATACACAAAGCATCAATAAAAAATAAAATAAAATAAAATAAAATAAAATAAAATAAAGGCGTGCGCCACCACACCCGGCCCCAAAGATTCTTTTCCAACGTAGCCTAAACTAAGGCTGGCCACTCTGCCCTTCTCACAGTGAACTCCTAACTCCTCCCCCCAAATCATGACCTCCATGCAGAGACTAGAACCCCATCTCTAAGCTCCTCCACCACTGCGTGTCTCGCTATGGGGACACATAGAGACTGAGTTTTCTCAGAGTATTGTCAATCTGTCAGTCCACCCACGAAGACATGTGTGTGTGTGTGCGCGCGTGTGTCATACTCGTGTGCCTCATGCCTCCACTGGGTCTAGTTCAATAAACATGTGTTGTGAATGAAAATATGACAAGTCGTTCATTATGTGGTAAAACAGCATCATTGAGCTGGATGGGCCTGGTGGTGTAGGCCTGGCAACCCCGTGCTTGGAAGGCAGAGGCAGGAGAATCACAAGTTCAAGTACTGCCTTCGACACAGAGTGAGTTAAAAAAAAAAAAAAACCCAGCCTGGATAACTTAGGGAGACTTTGTCCCAAAATAAAAATAAAAATAAAACTGGAAGATATCGTTCAGCTGTAGAGAGCTTGCCTAGCATCCATGAGACCCTGGGTTCAATCCCCACCACTGCAAAAACAAAACCAAGCCCAAGCATAAAATGTTTCAAGCTGAGTGTGGTGGCACATGCCTATAATCTCAGCATGCAGGGGGTGGAGGCAGGGGAATCAAAATTCATGGTCATCCTTGGCTACATAATGAGTTCAAAGCTAGCCTGTACTACATGAGACCCTGTCTCAAGAAAGAAAAATAATTCAGATAAATGAAATATTTTCTTTATAAAAACTTAATGCTAGGGCTGGGAGGGATGGCTCAGTTCATAAAACATTTGCCTTGTAAGAAATGAGGACCTGAGTTTGATCTCCAGAACCCACACAAAAATTCCATGTGTGGTAGTGCACACTGCAGTCCCGGCACCAGAGGCAGAGACGGAGGAGCCTGGGGCCTGATGGCTAGCTAGTGTAGCCTAACAGTGAGCTCCGGGGACCCTGCTCCAAGAAGGTAGACCGTGCTCCTGAGAATGACACTTGAGGTTGTCCTCTGGCCTCCATGTGTATACATGCATGCACACCCCCCCACACACACATGCACACACAGACACTCACACACACGTGCACACATGCACACACAGACCCACACACACATGCACACACACACAGACACATGCACACACATGCACACAAAAACACACACATGCACACAGACACACATGCACACACACACATATGCACACACAGACACACACATGCACACACACACAGACACATGCATACACATGCACACACACATGCACACACACAGACACATACACCCATCCACACACACATTTTTTTTTAAGCCTGGTGTTTCCCCATAGGAAATTGGTAAAGCCCCACCCTGGCAGCGAGCTGGGTGGAGACAATCACCCCCATCTTCCAGGTGAAAAGAATGAGATCCAAAGAGAGAGTGAGTCACTTGCCCAAGGTCAACACCACTGGCAAGAGGCTGGACAGGAAAATACTCTAGTTCGATGACAGATGAGGAGAACTATGAAATCTCTCAGCAGCTGATAACAAATGGACTGCTGGCAACAGAGGGTTGTAAAATAGTGGAAGCTTATTCCACAGGGAAAAAAAAAGGCATTCCTCTTAGTGTCGGGGGTTGCCAATGAATTGTGGCTGAGATGATATGGCTTTGCCGTGAACTACCTGTAAAGAGAGGCAGGATCCTGAGGGAAGAGGACAGATGTCTTCCTGACAAAGCCAGTGTGGTGCGGCACATCTGGACTCCCCAGCTGTCGTGGAGAGCCGCACTTCTCAGGGGCTTTCCCTGATACCTATCTCCAGGGGCTCTCGAAAGCCCTCCCAGTCCCATTGCTGGCTCTCACAAGTGTGACTAAGCTCATGCTGGCCCTTTCTAGAATGTTCTTGCACATCATCTTCATCTTATGCAACTGGAAAAGTTCTGATCTGCCTGAAAAATGTAGAACAGAGTCTTGTTAGAGCCAAGAACTAATCGAGTTTATTTTGTTGTTGATGAGATGGTTTTGTTTTGCTGTTTTTGAGACAGGACCTCATATAGCCCAAGCGGGCCTCAAACGCTCTCAGTATCTAAGGACGACCCTGAGCTCTTGGTGCTCTGTCTCCATTTCATAGTGTTGAGATGACAGGACTGCACCACCACTACCTGTGATGATGTCGATCAAACCCAGGGCTTGGTGCTAAGGAAGCCTTTAACCAACTGAGCTACCTCTCCAAACTCCAACCAATCAAGCTCATTTTTCAAAGGAGGGAGGGAGATGTTCATGAGGTCACAGGGACAGGCCAAGACAGAAAAGTAGTAGAGGGCACATTGGAGACTGGAGAGTGAATGCTGCCCACCTCAGAAGCTCACTAGAACTAGGACAGACTCCTCCCTCCCTTTCTCCCTCTTCCTTTCTCCTGACAGCGTCTATATTGCCACCTTCTTCTTGTCTCTGGTGTGTCCTAGAATCTTAGACACACACACACACACACACACACACACACACACACACACTGCATATTGACTTATTGTTTCACCTACACCCAGTCGCTGTGGCTCCCATCCTCAGTTCCACCTGCTGCCTGAGCACATGGTACTAAGTACCCACTAGGTCCATCCCTCTGGTCCCAAATCTAAACTCCCAGAAAAAAGAATCCAGTTGGCTGAGCTCATCTTTACAGGTTGTGCTCTTAATCCGTGATCTCCAGCAAACCTAGGAATCAGCTCATCTAGGGTCCAAGGTCAATCTCTGGTCTAAAGAGTCATTTCCTTTAGAAGTATACAATCAGAGGGAATTCTCCCAAATTCCTTCTATGAAGCCAGCATCACTCTATTAACAAAACCAGGCAAAGATCCAACTAAAAAGGAGAACTATAGACCCATCTCCCTCATGAACACAGATGCCAAAATTCTAAACAGGATACTGGCAAATTGCATACAGACCCACATCAAGAAGATCATCCATCATGACCAAGTTGGATTCATACCAGAGATGCAGGGATGGTTCAACATATGAAAATCAATAAATATCATCAA
>VZQC01004642.1:920220-1013122 GCA_009823505.1 Rhizomys pruinosus | reverse complement strand
GGGAAGGGAAGGGAAAGGAAGGGAAGAAGGAAAGGGAAGGGAAGGGAAGGGGGAAGGGAAGGGAAGGGAAGGGAAGGGGGAAGGGAAGGGAAGGGGGAAGGGAAGGGAAGAGAAAGGAAGGGAAGGGAAGGGGGAAGGGAGGGGAAGGGAAGGAGGAAGGGGGAAGGGAGGGGAGGGGAGGGGAGGGAAAGGAAGGGAGTAGCTACTTGGGAAGATGAGACAGAGGGATCACAAGTTCAAAGCTAGGCTGGACTATAGAATGAGTTTAAGGCCAGCCTGAACTGAGACCCTGTCTTAAAGAGAGAAAGGGCTTGGGATGTAACTCAGTGATACACCACCTGCCTAGCATGTGTGAAAATCTAGGATCAATGTCCAGTACTGAAAAAAAGATAGAAACACCAGAGACGATGGACATGGGATGTAGCTCATTTATGTGAAATGTCCAGACAAGCCCATGGAAGCCATGGAAGGTAAGGAAGCAGCTTGTTGCCAGGAGCTGGGGACAATGGAATAGGAGTGGACTGTTCATAGTACAAGGTTTTCTGTTGGTGTGAAAAAAATGTGCAAGTCTGTGAACATGGTAAAAGTAGAAGCCCTTGAATTTTACATCTGAGCAGATGAACTATGTGGTACCTTTAATAAAGCTGCTTGAGCAATTAGTTTCTAGACTCGGGATCAAAATCACAGCTCCCTTACCTTTGGCAAAATATTAAGCACTGAATATTACTATAGCTGTCGGAGCCACAGTGTTGTGAAAGGCCCTAAGGTTCACTAAGGCAATCTGCAAAATTAAAATCAATAATTGCAAGGGTGATGAGACTCTGAAGCAAACGCAGAGCTTAAGGACCAAATCCTTGAGAATTGAGAAGCATGACCAGTATGCGAGCCATTCCAGGAGACCAACAGGTCCAAAGAGGATGGGGCAGGAGACACCTTGATGTGATAACGCCACTGAAATAAGGTCCGGAGGGATGGACTAGTACTCCTACAAAGAACTGCTACTTCTTTGTGTGTGACTTTTTCACAAGTCCCACATGCTCTCTGGGTCATCATGCCACATAGCACACAGACAGATTCAATCACGGAGTACCTTACCTTATGTGCCGGACATACACAAATATGTCCTTCCCTCTCTCTGTATCCAACCCTGGCAGGCAGGTAAGGAGGAATCTGTGCCTGGGGTTTTCTCTCTCTCTCTCTCTCTCTCTCTCTCTCTCTCTCTCTCTCTCTCTCTCTCTCTCTGTCTCTCTCATAGATAGTCCCTTAAATAGTCTACAAAGGTAGACTGCCCAGTTTTCTTGTCAATAGTCTGAGCTGAGTGCGTGGTACTGTGACATGGGGACAGAAAATTAGCCTGTGGTGGCTTGTGAACTGTCTCCCTTGAACAAACATGACTCAGTGAGTCTTTGTTAGGTCTTCTTTGTCCAGTGTGTCCAGAGGAGCTGCCACTCCTGTGGCCCATGTCCAAGTACTGACTTTCGGCAGGCTCCAGGCTGTCTGCCACTGGCCTGGGTCAGATAACTCTGCTAAAGAAGAGGTAATACTACTGTATGTTTTCTTGTTGTTTGAGTTTTTATTTTGATTGGTTAGTTGGATATCTGGTTGGTTGTTTGTTTGTTTGGTTGGTTGGTTGGTTGTAGTTGGTTGTTTGATTGGTTGTTGTTTGGTTGGTCATAGTTGGATGTTTGTTTGTTTGTTTGGCTGTTTTGGGGAGTCTCAAATAGGCCAATCTCAAACTCAGTATATAGCTGAAAATGGCCTTGAACTCCTGATTTTCCCAGCCCCCTCCTCCCAAGTACCAGACAAAAACAGATGCTTTGGACTGTAGCTAAGTACCAGACAAAAACAGATGCTTTAGAGTGTAGCTCATCTGTATTGCTGAAAAAAAATCACTTCTCTCTGCTTAAGTGACAGAGGTGTGGGACAGTCTCTGGTCATTTTTCTCTGGTAGCATCAGACTTCTATTTCTGGAGCATTGTACAGTGGGAATCCTCACATCTCGGCCTTATGACTGTGTTCATCCAGCGAGGTGATGGAAAAGCCTGGATTGGAATCTCAGAAGTCTGTCTGTCTATACACACAGACCACACACACACACACACACACACACACACACACATATACACACACACACACTATGCCATCCCTTAGCTTCACAATGGGACAAGGGCATTTACATTGCTGTTCCCATGAGGAGTGGCTAAGCTAAAGTACACAGACACTCTATGGCAGCTGAGAAGGGAGAGGGCCTAATAGGGGTGCCAACCTGCCTGTTTTGCTCTGCCATTCACAGAGAACTTCTCAGGCTGCTGAAGAATGTTCTCATGGATCGCTCCAGCAGCAACTGTAGTTACCACTGCTATGGCGAAGTGGGGAGGCAGCAAGGCTGGCAGGTGGCAAGCTTGCCTCTTCTTCTTGGTTCTTTCAACCTCACTGATCATCAGAGTTAGCCTTGACGATCTCCAAGGTCTCTGTGGCAGAAAGAAACTCTCTAGGAGAGACTTTCTAAAGCACCTTAAATGGCAGCTTAACAATAGTTGAGGGTTTCCACTTTGTCACAGAAGTGTCAGGAGTGCTGCTTAGAGATGCTCTCACCTCCAGCTCACCTCCTCTACCTTCCCTGGGAAGTTGCTGACCTTCCAAAAGCCTTGCTTCTCCAACTGTCATGTGACCAAATAGCCTCTATTTCACCGTGTACATTTAGTATATAGTATTGTGCATGCACTTATTTAAAACAGTACGAATCAGAGCTTTTATTTACTGTATTACTTTGTTTTGGTTGTGAAGATTCTGTTTTGGTTTGGTTTGGTTTGGTTTAGTTTTTGGTTCTTGAGACATGGTCTCACTATACAGCCCAGGATGGCTTTGAAATCACCATCCTCCTACCTCAACCTCCAAGTGCTAGGATTACATGTGTACACCACCATGTCAGGCTGTTCTTTGCTTTTGTCTTTGTTGTTTTGCAAGATAGGGTCTCACTATGTTGCCCAGACTGGCCTTGAACTCCTGGGCTAAAGCACCCCTCCTGCCCCACCTTCCAAGAAGCTTGGTCGACTGGCCCACACCACCGTGTCTAGCCCTATGCTAAATTTTCTTCCTGCTTCTGTTATTCCCAATGAATTCCCCCAAGCACTTTATGAGGTAAATACTACCATCTGTCCCATTTTTCAGATGAAAAGAGAGAGATTTAAAGGGTTTTGAGGTTGAAACTTCAAGGGCAGACAGCAAGTGAGTCGTCTAGCAGGACCTGAACCTGGTAATGGGGTCTCGAAGCCTCCTTTAGAATGGGCTCCTTCTTCTGCCTTCTAGGAGATTTCACCATCACATCATGGATTTAACACAAGCACATGTTCCAGATGACAGGGACAGTGTGGAAGATGATTAAGACTGGGCTGTAGCTCTAAAGGATCCCAGCAGGTCACATACAGAGGTGACACAGCAATATCTCACTACTTCTAGTAGGCCTGTGAGACGCATATTACATTAGCTTCCCCATGCAGAATGGAAAAGACAAGGAAGAAAGAGAATCTTCCCTTCCCGGGCTACACCATCAGGCAGTCAGAACTGAAATCCAAGGCCCACTTCAGCTCTAGGCTGGGTTCCAGAGAAATGGTTGCTAGATAATAAGTTATCTCAACTCTGGGAGGCCAGGAAGCCTTGTGTCTACACAGGAAAACCAAGGTAGATAAATGCAGGAATTCACAGCCCTATAAAAAATGAATTAAGATAAAACACATACCCTTACTACTTAATGAGTGAACTTTACGAACACCAATGCATGATGATGACTCAGAGAAAGACAATTATCTTATCAGAAGTTAAAGGCAATCGATTTCATTTCTAAGTAAATATCATATTTCCTCGCTCCTAACACACCTAGGTTCTCTTCCCCCCCCCCAAATTTGGCTGTTTCTGGAGTCTGGGTACAACTCACCACAGATGGGTATGTTGACTATGTGTTTTTCTTCTCTCTAAAGCCAGTGTATTGGACTGAAAATGTGACTTTCAATGGACTGAAAATGTGACTTTCAATGGATGCTGCCTTAGACTCTTGGAAGAATGAATTGATTATGGACATTGAAAAGAGAGAGTATATCTCCCCTAGACCAAGACCACGTCAAGCCCTGATCCATAAAGTCAGGCTTGGCATTGTTGACTGAGCCTGGATCTGCTGAGTGGGGCCTGGAGGCCCCACACTAAGTGTGCCTGTGTGCAGGTGGGGCGCACAAGACCTCCACACCAGCCCGGCTCTGGGCTCCAAGCATGAGTGTGGCTCACTGTGCTTCAGTTAGTCTGCGCTCCAGTAATCTGCCCAGAGGTCCTCCACTTGTCAAATGAGCAGAGAAATAGGATGCCGCCCTTCTGAAGACAGCAAGGCTGAGCACCCTGGGAACAAGTCCTATGGCCTCTCTCCTATGCCAAAGCCCCTCTACCTCATAAAGTGCCACCCGAAGTTCTTCTCAGGACGAGCATCATCTTCCTTTCAGGATTCTATTTCAGATGCGAGCCAGCGTGGGTCCAGAGGCCTGCCCCTCTCTCCTGGAGTTTAAAAATAGGGATAAGATGTGAAAAGAGGCCATAAGTCTGGCTCATTAAAATAAAGCCATCACTCACTGTGGCTGAGCAAGGAATAATATCACGAGTTCAAAGGCAGCCTGGGCTATAGAGTGAGATCTTTTATCAAAAGCATCAAAAGGCAGGACTCAGGGAGGGAGCTCAGTTGGTAGTGTGCTTGCCTAGCCTGCACGAGGCTCTGGGTTCAGTCCCTAGCACTGCATGAACCAGGCACAGCTATAATCCTAGCATTCAGGAAATAGGAGCGTGAAGATGAGAACTCAGGGTCATCCTTGGCTTCACGGTGAGCCTGAGGCCAGCCAGGGATGAATGAGACCTTGGCTCAAAAATAGAGAGGGCTGGAGAGGCGGCCTAGCGCTTGAGAGCACCGACCGCTCTTGCAGAGGACCCGGGTTCGAGCCCCGGCACCCACATGGCGGCCGGAACCATCTGAAACTCCAATTCCAGGAGAACTCCAGTTCGAGGGGAATCCGACACCCTCTTCTGACCTCCGCAGCATCGCACGACATGGGTGCACAGACCTGCATGCAGACAGTACATTCATACACATACAGAAATAAATGAAATAGGGGCTGGAGAGGCGGCCTAGCGGTTGAGAGCGCCGACCGCTCTTGCAGAGGACGGGTGAGATCCCCAGCACCCACATGGCCAGGAGAACTCCAGTTCCAGGGGAGTCCGACACCCTCTTCTGACCTCCGCGGCATTGCACGACATGGGTGCACAGACTTGCATGCAGACACTACATTCATACACATACAGAAATAAATAAAATTAAGAAAGAAAGAAAGAAAGAAAGAAAGNGAAGGAAGGAAAGGAGGGAAGGAGGGAGGGAGGGAGGGAGGGAAGGAAGGAAGGAAGGAAGGAAGGAAGGAAGGAAGGAAGGAAGGAAGGAAGGGAAGGAAGGGAGGGAAAGGAATTTTTTGGTGCAGAGTAAGAAGGGCTGGGTGGAGGCCCTACCCTCCCTGGTATGTGAGGTTGCACCCCCTGCCCACGTCTGACATGGTTTCCTAGTTCCCTTCCAGCCTCATCTCTGAGACCTGCAGATACTGTGGCAAATTCACCTTAAAAGCTCTTCTACATCTCACCAGCCATAGGCTCATTTCAAGAACCCCCCCACCCAAACAGTTACGACTTCAGTTTATGCTGCTCTAAGGTGCTCTGCCCCACCCTCAGGTACAGAACTAAAAACAGGCCCAGGTCTCCAGCCTGAGATGGGTGGACAGGAGGAAGGTGAACACCCCCTAAAATGTCTTCAGGGTGAGTTTCATGGTAGTGGAAACCTAGAAAGAACAGGAATCAGCTGGGAGGAACCGCCTCAAGGAGGACCCGGCTAATCTGGCATCTTTGCCAGGCAGGGGCTTCCTTGCTCAGAGCCACATGTCACCATCCAGGTTCTGCTGCCCACAAGCTATCCAACCCTGTGAAATGAGAGAGAGCACCACTGAACCATACCTGACACCCAGGGGCAAGGAATGCTTGGAACAGGGCCCAGCACATAGCTAATTCTATGGTATTGTTCACTACCATCCAGAGCTTTACGTGTGTTATTATCTCATAGAGTCTTCGAAAGCCTGGGAAGAAATAATTATTCCATAGATGAAAAACCTGAGGCTCAAATCACACTGCTGGTCTGCAGTGGGGCTGGGGTTTAGAGGTCACACTCCCCATCCTCGATAACGTCACACTGTATCAGGTTCCTGCCCAGAGGGACGGGATGGAAAAAGTCAACCTTGCCATTGCGAGGAAGGAGAGGCAGAAGATGCTGTAGGGGAAAGAATGCCACTGAGAATAAACCGCTCCGAGCAGGAGAGCTAGCAGCGGGGCGGGGCGGGGGCGGGGGAAATGTGTTTACATCTTAAACTCTAAGAGGCCTCCCAGGAAGGATGCTGGGGGCCTGTAAGTCATTCCCATCAAAGCCATAATCTCTGTGCCTTCACGTGCAGATTACACAGTTCAGCAGTCTCAATAAAGGGCCCAGAAGAACAGAGGGGCAGACCCAGCCAGGACCCTGCACAGGTCCTGGGCTCCAGGATGACCACAGTTCAGGAAAGCCCTGGGATACCCTGTTATTCTCAGGCTCCTGGGGTTCCAGATATCTCATCATGACAGAGCAAATGGGGAGGTTGTGGCAGGGTGGGGGTGGAGCTACCGGGCATCCCGGCTGGCAGCTAACCAGGCTGTCCAGGACCTTGGCCAGTCATTTTCCTGTTCACGGGGGTCAGCAGTAGAGACCAAGCAGAAGCTGGCTTCCTCCCCATGAAGAAGTTTTACTTATTCCTAGACTCAACCACTGTCAGGCAGGGAAGGGGAATCCTGAGATTGGCCAAGTGGGCACATGGTTTGCAATGGAAGAAAAAAAGGTCAGCTGGAAGTTGGAGATATCCTCAGTGAAATCAGAATGGGGGTACCCCAAATACCAAATCCCATGATCTCCAAAGCACATGCATATAAGGGTCAAGTGATCATAGTTCTGCTCCAGCTAGTAACCTGACATATTTTAGAAAATTCCTTTTGCCTTTTGATTTAATAGTTCTGAGATAGCGACAGTCCATGATATGTGTGGATATGTGTATGTGTTCATTCCACAGAAAACCTATATGTAGCATCTCAGGTCAGGCTCCACCTCAGACCCAAGAGATAAAGCTATTCAGAACACAGGTGAAGTCCTTCTGTGAAGGGCACTGTTCCACTGGAGAGGGTTCATCTCATGAAGGCGCAATGCAAGTACCTGTATTAGGTCTGTACCTAGACTTAAGTAGACAGCGATACCCCGTGGGGTTCACAGAGAGCCGCAATCTTTTCTTGGAACTCAAGGCATTTGGAACAAACCTTGTGAAAGTAATTCCTCAGCACACCTGTACCCCATTTCTCTGCCCCCACAGCACACACTCTCTCCTGGCCTTCTCTGTAAACCCTGACCCTGTGATTCATCCGAAGAGGGATCACATCTATGTTGTTTTTTGGTACCCAGCCTCAGGTAACATGAAGAAATGCTCGGTGGAACCATTGATTCTAGCTCTGGGGGCTCCTCTGGAGCACTGAGGTGATAACCATCTGGACGACTCCTGACTGTCCTCCACATCAGATGAAACGTAAGAGATGAAAGGACCTTGGAACCAACATGCCAGCAATGATACAGTTCTTATTATCCCCCATAAAAACGGCACCAGTTAAGTGTCTCTCTGGGAAAGGACTTGCTGGGGAGGTCTAAGTACACATGGAGCATGTGCTTGTATGTAAGTGGAACTGCGTGTTTGACCAGAACGGCCAACTGGACCCTAAAATAAGACATGTAGCTTCAAGCAGCCCTCAGCAGCTCCAGCCTCCTCCCTGGCTGGCCACACCCCCAGAGGCGCACATCTGCCTAGACCCCCAGGGCCCTGGCTGAGTCAACCCCCAGTAGAGAGAAGAGGGAAGGGAGAGGATGGAGAGAAGGCACCCTGGGTCCCCCCTTCTCCAAATGTCCAGCTGTCTGTTAGCTGCAGCCAGGCAGGACGGAAGTACTGTCCGGCCATAAATGACCACTGGCTCCAGGCTGGCCACCCGCCCTGGCCGCCCTCACGGAAGGACCGGACTTTACCCAGCAAATCGGGAAGGAACTAGAGACTTCTGAACTTGGGACTTGGGCTCCATCGATAAGGCCAGTGGACAAACAGAGGGCAGGGGCCAGGGCTCCCCTTTATACACACAGAAGCTCGGCTCCAGGCTGATACAGAGAGATCTTTGCCCTTTCGTTCAAACAGGAAATCTTAAAATGGAAAATGAACTGCATAAGGAAGGGGCGCGGCCACCAGCTAACAGGGAAGACAGCAGGTTGTTGGGAAAGAGCCCTGGGGATTCGTGTTGGAGGGATCTTTGAGGTCTGGGATGTGTAAAAGAATTCACCACCTGTGGACAACACAAAGCAGGTGGGCAGAAGAGGATGTCAGTGGGCAAGGGGACACGGAAAGCTGGCTTAAGCCACGGCCTCAATTTCTGCTTGTGTGGCTTCTTAGAGACTGGCCTCACCCATGGGACTTCAGGTTTTCCATCCGTAAATACGGCTGGTAACATCTCCCTCCAAGTGCACAGGAGGACATTGTATTGAAAGTGATGTCCAAGACACACAGAGTTGGAAGGCCAGCCCGGCATCCCCGAGAGGCCCCTCCCCAAGAGAGATTTCGAAATCCGAGAGGGGAAATCCAGAATAACATCTCTGGCTCTCCATGCCACCCCCATACACCCCCGTGCTAAGCTGTTCAAAGAAGAGAAAATTGGGAGAAGGCAAATAATTAGAGAAGCTCAGTGGTCTCCCTGCTGAGGTTTCCTAGTAATTATTCACCTGTAAATTACTCCTCTCTCCTTAATTCCATCTCTAGATCCTTCAGACAAGAGAATTTCGTTTATTTATATCTCTAAACATGCTTCTCTGATAAACATTCCAACAAGCTTGGAAGGCCCATTAAAGGAAAAAAAAAAATGAAGCGAGGCAGGCAAGAGGAGGGAAATTAACTCGTGGTCATTACTGGCATTTACAGAATTACCTTCAAGGGTAATTAATGAGGGATCAAAGCCAAGACAGACCTCATCCTCAGCCAAAGGGGAGCACAGACCTGCCAGGAAGCCCTGGGCGAAGAGGCACAGTCTTCCCATCTGCAGGATGGAACCTTCCAGCTGTCTTCCCACAGCAACTCCTTCTGCCCCAAGCCAGTGATACAGGCAGCACTCTAACTACAGAAAGAACTCTCCATATGCAGTGAGGTCATTCTTTATTCTCCCCTCTAACTCCTAGACCCCAGTCCTTTCTAGAATATTCTGAAGCCAGCCTGGCCATTTCTAAGCCTGGCTTATGAACATTCATTAAACTGAAGGAATGACTCTACGTGGCTGTTCATTCTTGTGTGATAAAGCATTTCAAATTTGCCAAACTCCATAGCCAGGCCTGCCGCCCCCATTCTGTCCACCCTGCCCATGAAACTGACAAATCAAACAAGGTCAAGGTATCCTCCTCCAGCTCTGACCAAACAGGAGAAAGTTGTAATTTAGAGACTGTTCCCTAGAGTCAGATAACCTTGGTATGAGGTCTGGGTCAGCCACAGATCACCTGTGTGGGCTCGGGGAACTTGATGAACCTCTCTGAACCTTAGCCTCACCATCTATAAAGGAGAATAGAAGTGGAATCTACCTCCTCCTTGCCGTGGTAGTATGCATTGAGTTACCAGAGAAATGCTTATCATTTAATAAACATGAGCTGCTAGCATCAGCAACACTATTATTGTCATCCCCATCATCCTTGCTCAAAATACCTCCCTTGCTTTCTCCGTGTCCTCAATTAAAGATCAAGCAGCTGCTCAGAGTGGCTCACAAACCCTGGGCCTTCTCTGACTCTCAGACTCAGTCCTCACCACCTTCTATTCCTCCACGTCAGCCATAAGGCCCTTCTAGTTTCTCAGATGTTCAACTCTCAGCTCAGCTCCTGACACAGGCTGTACCCCAGGTTCAAACCATCCAGTGAACAGAAGCAGAGAAATGAATAAGAAGGAACCCAGCTTGCATTATGTGTATGGGAGGCCCAGGGAGGGCCACTAGAAGGACCGGTGCCTTTGTCCATGGGCACCACTTAGTAACAGTGGGGACATGATCTGAAGCTTCCCAGACTGGGACACTGTTGGTAGAGTGCTTACTGAGTTTACTGAGACCCTGGGTTTGGTCCCTAGCACTATATAGAAACAAGCTCATGCTTATAACCTCAGAACTCAGGAGGTGGAACCAGGGTACAGACAGTCAAGGTCAAGCTGAACCAGATAAGGAGGAAGACAGGAATAGAGAAATCAAGATCAACCAAGCTGGACCTAGTGGCTCAGGCCTGTAATTGCAGCTATTCTGGAGGCTGAGGCAGAAGTATGCCAAGTTCAAGGCCAGCCTGGATTCCATCATGAATTCAAGGTCAGTTTAGGTGGCTCAGTGAGATCCTGTCTCAATATAAAAAGTATAAAGAAGACGGCAGAGCTAGTTCAGAGGTAGAGTGCTTTCCAGGCATGTATGAGGCCCTGTAGTCAAATATCCTACGCAGAGGAGAAAGGAAGAGGGAAGGGGAAGGGAAGAGGGAAGGGAAAGGGAAGGGAAGAGGGAAGGGAAGAGGGAAGGGGAAGGGAAGGGGAAGGGAAGGGAAGGGAAAGGGAGGGGAGAAGGGAGGGGAGGGGAGGGGAGGGGAGGACCAGCCAAGGCAAATGTAGAGACAATACGAGGCCTGGGGACGCAGCTTCAGGAAAGCCATCTATGATAGGATAGCTGAAATGTCCAAGGGAAAGAACTAGAGGTAGGAGCCTAGGGGACACTTAGGGACCAGGAGCTGGGGAAAGAAGCATGAAAGGGCGGGGACTAAAAACACAATGACCGACAATAATAGCAAAGCTGTCGCCACAACAATCAGCCCAGAAATAGCTACTTGTATTTATTCGACATTTCCCTCCAAGTGTATTCTATGAGACTCGTTTTTATATCTCACTAAAAGAATCAATGATCTCACAGTGCTAGCAGGCATGTCAGCAGACATGAGCTTCCCAAGGGCAAGGCCTTTAGTCAAGCCCAGATGCAGAGCCCAGCCCAAAGCTTGGCCTGGTGCCCTCAATAGATATCACAAGTGGAGAAAGAAAGAAATGAAGAGCTAGCAGAATGTCCTTTAACTCATATTTACTAATAAACTTGGGCCATTATTATTATCATGTTATTTTCCAGATGACTGTCTAAGCAGCTATTTGCGCTAAGAAAATGTTTTAATTAAACTAACCTCTCAGACCCTCAGCCTCCTTCAACACTGTCTTGTATTTGGAATCTTTATTGGAAGGAGTCAAGAACCTGGATACATGCAGGGACGTAGCTCAGTAGGTAGAGTGCTGGCCTAGTATGCTCAAAGCCTTGGATGGGATCCCCAGCACCATATAAACTGGGCATGGTGGTACACTCATGTGATCCCATCAATATGGTTTTCACTTCATTCATGAAACCTTGTCCACCATCAAGCAGGTCCAACAACATTTGGAAATGGAGTCTATAAACTTTATTTTCTAATTATAGATCAATTTGTTTGGAAATAAATAACACAAAGATAACAAAGCAAATGCTTAGGTGTAAGCAACAGCATGATCAAAGAAATTAAGTTAGAAATTTGAACATACTTAGAACTGCTAGTGAAAATATTATATACCAAAATGTACTGGGCAGAGCCAAATGAACATCATAGGGGGAATTTATCAGTGAAAATGTTCAAGCTAGGACGGGAAAAAAATCCTAAAACATTATACACTAAGCATCTATTTTAAGGGACTAGAAAATAACCACCGGGTGAATTAGAGAAAAGTAGACATGAAAAACAATAGAAACAGGGGCAGAAAATCCTGAAAACAAAGATGAGCCAGAACTTTAACAAAGTCAGAAGCTGGTTCTTAATTCTAAGATGATGGATAAATTCTGAGTGAGAATAATCCAGAAAATTGTAAAATTATAAAAGGTTCAAACATCAGCATTAAGACCAGAGCCTGGAAGCTGAATCAGGAGAATGTCAAGTTCTAGGCCACACATCACAAGACCCTGTTTCAAAACAAACAAACAACAACAACAAAAAATAAACTCCAAGTAAGTCAGACCTAGGTCTATAATTGAAGCTACTTAGGAAGCTGAGGCAGGAGAATCACAAGTTCAAGACCCAGGCAACTTAGGGAGATCCTGTCTCAACATATTTTTTTTTAAAAGTAAAAATGAATATATATATATGTGTGTGTGTGCGTGTGTGTGCGTGTGTGTGTGTGTGTGTGTGTGTGTGTGTGGATGTAGTTCAGCGGAATTTGCCTAGAATGAATGAGAGAGCCTGTATTAAACTCCATCTCCAATATTAAAACAACTACAACAAAAATAACATTAGGAATAATAAAGGTAGAAAATCGTTACAGATAAAAGATAATTTAAAATGCTGTGGATGAGGAGACTGAAAATACACCTCGGCGATAGGGTGTTTACTGGGCACAAGCCCTTAAGTTCAATCCTTAGAACTGAAAAACAAATATGAGTAATTTTATGCCAATAAACTTTAAGTAGGTTAAAAAGGACTTATACTCCTGTAGAGGATAACCTACAAAATCAACTAAAGGTCATTAGAAATTCTGCTATTTCCTTTAACCACTAAATAAATCTAATCTATTCCTTTTATCAAAAATAACTCTCAGGGGACTTGGGAGATGGTTCAGTGGGTAAGAGTGCTTAAGAGTGGATAAGAGTAAGTGCCAGGTGTGGTGGCGCACACCTTTAATCCCAGCACTCCGGAGGCAGAGGCAGGCAGATCTTTGTGAGTTCAAGGCCAGCCTGGTCTACATAGAAAGCTTCAGGCCAGCTGGGACTAAAGGGAGATCCTGTCTCAAAAAGACCAAATAATAATAATAATAATAATAATAATAATAATAGATCTGGATTTGATCCCTATAAAAATAATAATAATAGAAGAAGAAGGAGAACGAGGAGGAGGAGGAGGAGGAGGAGGAGGAGGAGGAGGAGGAGGAAGGATCTGGATTCAATCCCTAACCCCCCGAATAAAAAGCTTGATAGTGGTCACAAGCCTGTGACCCTGGTGTTCTGGGAGCAGAGACAGGACATTGATGAAGATTGCTGGCTGCCAGCCCAGCTCCAGCTTCTGAGAGACCCTGTCTAAAGGGAGTAGGGTGGACAGTGGACCATCTCCCCTGACGTCCAGCACACGTGCCCACATACACAGGTATGCATATAACACACACACACACACACACACACACACACACACACACACACACACACACAGAGTCCTAACAGGCCAGACATTCTAAAAGCTAGTTCTAACACCCAGGAAAAGGTAACAGATTCTGCCTCTTGCAGACAATGCAGTAGAATGAATTCTTCCCTCATTTGATGAGGAAAATAGGCTTAGACATCAAAAAGAGGCAAAAAGATATTTTTTTTTAAAGCCAGCCTGGCCGGGCGTGGTGGTGCATGCCTTTAATCCTAGCATTCAGGAGGCAGAGGCAAGGTGGATCTTTGTGAGTTCAAAGCCAGCCTGGTCTACATAGCAAGTTCAAGGACAGCTGGGGCTACAAGGAGACCCTGTCTCGAAAAGACCAAAAAGAAAAAATAAAATAAAAAAGCCAAGTGGTAAGCCACTGTCACATGGGAACATAGATGTAGAGTTGCACACACACAAAAACAGCAAATTAGATCTAGCGACACTGGAGAGTGATAGCACACGTGGTCAACGCAGTTTGTTCAAGAAGTGTCATGCTGTTGAAGTAGATATGTATTTTCAGTATTCATCATCGTAGCATATTCAGGGAGATAAACCACAAGATCCTATGAGCAGTCACACAAAAATTTCTTTAGAACACATGATTTATAGGGAGGGGAGAAACTTAGCAAACCAGAAATAGAAATTTCCTTAACTTGAAAAATTACAAATAAATTCAAAACAAATATCAGAGTTAATGGTAAACTACTACAAGAATTTCCTTTACCGTCAACAAAGAGGCAGCGATCTTGGCTTAAATTTGACTTTTCCTTGAGATATAAACTCATGTAACTAGACAACTCATATGAGTAACATATAAAATATCTTAAAGCACAAATTAAGACATCTATAAAAACTAGAAGTTGCTGGGCGGGGTGGCACATGCCTTTACTCCTAGCACCCGGGAGGCAGAGGCAGGTGGATCTTTGTGAGTTCAAGGCCAGCCTGGTCTACAGAGTGAGTTCTAGGACAGCTGGGGCTACAGGGAGACCCTGTCTCGAAAAGGCCAGAAAAAAAACTAGAAGTTATTAGGAAGAATGTAAAAGTTAACATGATAGTTACTCAGCAAGCAAAACTGTTTCATTTTTAAACTGCAATAATCATCAGTTAACTAATTTAAAACTACAATTTATGGGAGCGCAGGGGTGCATACCCACAGTTCGTATAGAAATCTGCTTTTCTTTCATTTCACAGGTTCTGTTTGTTTCTGTTTGTCTTCTTCAGTTGTACTGTGACTTGACCCAGAGTCAGATTCCCTGACACAAGTTATATATCCCATCACCAGGCCTTTTCTACTTTATTTTGAGACAGCTTCCTACTAACTTGCCCAGATTAGCTTTGGATTTGTGACCCTTCTCCAACAGTCTCCCAAGTACCTAGGATCACAGACAGGACTGTACCTCTATACCTACCACCTCGTAATCAATTTCTTTAAAAAAATTACAACTTACTACAGTAACAAAACAATTTTTAAGATAGTTCTTTAAGTGTCTCAGGCTGGTTTGAAACTCACAGTGATGACCCTTCTGCCCCCACCTCTCAAATTCTGCAGTTCCAAGTGTGCATCACCATGTCTGACTTCACAAAAATAATTGTGATAAGCACTAGACAAGACGTTTATGGAGATATTTGTTGTTCGAAGGTTTTGTTGTTTTGGGGAGAGGGGATTAGAGGAAAGGACAGGAAAGAGGAGGGGGTGGGGAGAGGAAGAGGGAATGGAAAACAAAATACCAGCAGCATTTCCAAAGGAACTTGAGTATCTACTTTGAAATGTTTGAGAAAGAGCAAAAGGTCAGAGCTGGGCATGGTGTAATCCCAGCAGTCAGCAGGTAGATTCAGGGAGATTAGTAAATTGTTCAAGTCTATTCTCAATTATACAGCAAGTTCAAGGCCAAGCTGGTCCACGTGAGAGACCCTGTCTGAGAGACAGGGGGAGAGGAGGGAGAGAAGTAAAACAGAAATTTGTCCTATTTCTACAGTTTTATTTTTAAATTTATTTATTTTTTATGTGTATGAATGTACTGTCTGCATGTAGGACTGTGCACCCGTGTCATGCAATGCCTCAGAGGTCAGAAGAGGATGTCGGATTCCCCTGGAACTGGAGTTAAAGACGGTTCTCAGCCACCATGTGGGTGCTGGGGATCGAACCCGGGTCCTCTGCAAGAGCGGTTGGCGCTCTTAACCACTAGGCTATCTCTCCAGCTCCTCTACAGTTTTTTTTTTAATTAATTTTATTTATTTCTGTATGTGTATGAATGTACTGTCTGCATGCAAGTCTGTGCACCCGTGTCGTGCAAAGCCGCGGCGGTCAGAAGAGGGTGTCAGATTCCCCTGGAACTGGAGTTCTCCTGGAATTGGAGTTTCAGACGGTTCTTGGCCGCCATGTGGGTGCTGGGGATCGAACCCAGGTCCTCTGTAAGAGCGGTCGGCGCTCTTAACCGCTAGGCCATCTCTCCAGCCCGCCCCTCTACAGTTTTATACAACAAAGATTCACTAGAATCATTTGGGCTGGCTCAGAAGATCCGCAGGGTCTCCAAATAACCAGTCGGTCTTTTTAAGATTTCTCAACAAAGGCTATGCTGATATTTATCAAAAGTTCAAATTGTGCAAAATTGAGCAGTATTTCATTGAACAATATCTAAATATGTGAAAAAAGCAAAGCAAAAGAATGATATGCAAACCAGAAAGAAACTCTCAAAGGGCTCCAGCTGCACAGACAGATTCCACTGTGCAGACACTCACCACGAATGTAGACTCAGAGCTGCACGCGTCCTCTGGACCAAGCTACTTAGAAGAGCACAAGGACCAGTATTCTTTTTCATGGACCCATGCATTGCAGGATTCTAGAGCCAAAAATAAAGCTGATTGCAGGGGATGCCACTCAGTGGTAGAGCTCTTTCCTAACATGGACTTGGCCCTAAGTTTGATTCCCAGAAGTACAAGAAAAAGAAAAACTCCATTTAAAACTTTAATGAAATTGAAAGATGACCAGCAGTGTAGCTCAGTGGTGGGGCTTGCTTGGCATGTACCAGACCCTAGGCTCAGTCACCAGCATTATGTGAAAAATAAATACAAATAAGAAAATGAAGGCTTAGAAACAAGATGAGAAGAAATGTATGGCAGCATTAACCATGGCTGCTTTTGAATGACAAATATCATCTTTTTCTTCCCCTTTTTTCTGTAGTTTCTAATTTTCTACAATGAACATGTATTTCTTTTATAATCAAGGAAAGAAAAAAAAGTACTTTGTTTAACAACACAAACCCCCTAATTTCAAAGATAAACACCAGGCAGTTGAAAGGAGAAGAAGAAGAAAAAACCCACTAGGTATAAAAATAACTTTCTCTGGGTTTGATCTTCAAGCAACAAGCTACAATCTCAGGAACTCTTTCTCCCCTGAGCTTTGCTGGGTCCTAAGCAACAAAATCAGGCCAAATGTGCCTGTTAGATTATATTGTTCCCTAGGCAGGTAGAAAAGAGAAACCTTTTGTGCATTTAAGGAAAAAGCACAGCAGGCCTTATTTTTAGATTAACTGTAATTCGGTCTCCTAAAGGACTTCGCAGCCAAGTGAATTTGGAAAGTTTGTTTTTCCGTCTTCAAGCGTCATAAGTTGCCCTTGTTACTGTTGTCAGTAGTGGTAGAATGTGTGAGTGTGTGTATGCATGCTCGCGAGTGAGTGTGCGTGTGTGTGTGCGTGTGCGCGCACACACACACATGTGCGCGTGCAGGAGTGCTGTCTGGCCTCCGGCTTCACCACAGGCAGGAATTTCCCTTCACTTTGGCACAATGTCTGCACATACTGATTTGGTCTGGGCCCCTAGGTTGGCCTCAGCTGTTGTTAAATTCTTTCACAGGAGATTAAGATCTTGGGCCCTGATGGTCAGCTGGGATTCTGGTCCCCAGGATGCAGACACAGAACTGAGCAGCCAAAAGGTGATCCATCTGTGTTTTCTCAGAGGACCGACAGGCAGGACTGAAAGCTGCAGGCTGCCACTATCTTCCCAGAGCCTGGCCCTGCTACGCCAGCCCCTGTCCTTCAGCAGCTCTGTGATGGCCCAGACCTAGCTGCCAAGAGCCAGGTCCAGGGCTCCACCCACAGCCCCTTAACAGTCTTCTCATGGAACCACACATGGTGCCACATGCCTGTAATCCAACGCTTGGAAGGTAAGGGCAGAAAGAGGAGTTCAAGGCTAGCCGCAGTTACAGAGTGAGACCTTATGTCAAACAAACAACAAGAAAGTTAACTCAGGGTTACATATTGTGCTAGTATTTCAATAGATTGAATTAGATTAAATAAATATAATAAGTATAGCATAGAATGTAGTTCAGTAGAAGAGTATTCGCCTAGTGTGCACAATCCCCAACAACATGCGAGTGTGTGATTATGTACATACACACATACACACACACACATATATATATATATATATATATATATATATATAATGAAATTCATCTCACCCATTTCTTTGCAGTTTACTGTGTGGCCCCCAGACAAATTAAGTGTACCAATGAGACTAACATAATCCTGTTGGGCAGTCCTCTCTCGACAGTTGGAGTTCTGCACATTGGGGCCAGGCTGGCAGACCACTCACCTTTGGGCCCCAGGGCTTATCCCCTTTCTTGCATATAATAGGTGTTCAAGAAACAGATGTAGAGAAGCATAAGACTTCACAATCTTTCAGAGCCTACAAAGAATGACCTTTGCAATCCCAGCAGAGTGATAGCAACATCTCCTATCTACTCAAAAGTCAAAGGAAGAGGGTGAGTCAGGAGGATGCACACACCTCAGCTCTGATCCTGGTTCCCAGGTAGCCAGGTGATTTCATTCGACTTCATCTTGGGCTGAACCCTAGTAACTGCCATTGACTCAGCCACAGGCTCTACTGGGAACTGAGTGAGAAAGTTTTCAGAAAGACTCAGCACCAGAAGAGGGTGAGGAATGACCTTGCGTTCTCCACTCCCCCACCCCAGTTGTCTGGCCTAGATTTTTCTGGACAGCTACAGAGTGTGCAGACACTGTGTTCCTAGATTTACAACTCATTTTATAATGTTTTGGGTGAGGCCTGAATCTTTGCATGCACTGATGTTTCTCTTGCCTTTAAGCTAATAGGATTTCTTGTAGAGAGACCTGGGGGACACAGGAAAGGAAGCTCTAGGGAAACGGGAGAGTTCCTGTTCCTCTCCTCTTGTTTCCCAAACTTGGCATGTAGGCCCCAAACCTAGGAACTGGAGGGAAGCTATGTCCTTAGAACTGAAAGTTTATCTTAGAATCAGCCTTGCATGTCCCCAGATTTCAACAGCCCACCAGGTGAACAGTTCTCACCCATGCTGTTATTTTTCCTATTGATGTGATAATTTAAGGGAAAAAGGATTTATTGGATCACAGTCCATCACAGCAGGAAAGCCATGGTGGCCGGAGCTTGAGAGAGCTGGTCACATGCCGTCCACAGTCAGGAAGCAGAGAAGAGTGAATGTGGCTCTCAGGCTGCCTTCTCCTTTTCATGCAATCCAAGAGCCCAGCCCAGGGAATGCTGTCTCCACCTGGGGTTATCTTTCCACTTCAGTTAACATGGGGAAGAAGATCCCTCCCATTCAGGTCCACAGGCTGTCTCTTTTTGAGTCTAGGTCTGCCAAGCTGACTTCACGCTGTCTATCTGCAGGGTTCAAGGATTCCATGATGCAAATTCTCCTCCTCATTCACTTTTAACCCTCAAGTTAATATTGACGCTGCTTTCTGCTAACTTTTTTCTTTTTGTTTACATTGCATTTATTTATTCTGTGGATGGGGTGTACATGTATACCACGGTACATGTGGGGATCAGAAGACAGCTTTCAGAAGTTGGTTCTCACCGGGCATGCTAGCACACACCTAATTCCAGCACTCGGAAGACAGAGGCAGGTAGAGCTCTGTGAGATTGAGACCTGCCTGGTCTACATAGCGAGTCCCAGGCCAGGTGGGGCTGCAAGGAGACCCTGTTTCAAAAAGACTGAAAAAAAAATTGTTGTCTCCTTCTGCCATGTGGGTCTCTATACCCATTGACCCTTCTGGCTAGCCCCCTTTTTCTCAAGAGACAAGGTCTCATTTGAGCTCAGGATAGCCTAGAACTCACTGTGTAGCCTAAGCTGCCCTCAAACTCCAGGCACTCCTCTTGTCCTTGTCTCCGGATACGAGCACTGCAGGCGAGAGCCGCCACGCCTAGCCGCTTAGGACACCTTCATAGTCATTCACAGATAGGCAAAAACTTCAGGTCGCCCAGGTGTCTTCCCAGCTGAAGCTCCACGGGCTCCCCTTTTGTATTCCTGCTATCTCAGCATGGGGAGACTCGGGCAGGAGGACTGCCACAAGTTCAAGACCACCCAGGGCTACCCGGCAAGGCTCTGCCTCAACAACAACAACAATGCAAACAAAAGTGGAAACTCTTAAAAAATACAGTTATGTATGGATTGGTGGGGACAAGAACATGTCATGACCAGAGATTCAAAGGAATATGACACAGAACCCCACAACAGGCAGGTGTGTGTTTCCTAATTCATGACTTTATAGGTCAGAACTTCCCTAGATCTCCCTCCTCCTCCTCCTCCTCCTCCTCCTCCTCCTTTTTTTTTTTTTTTTTTCCTCTTTTTCTTTCTCCTCATCCTCCTTCTCCCTCCTTCTTCTTCTTCTTCTTCTTCTTCTTCTTCTTCTTCTTCTTCTTCTTCTTCTTCTCTTTTTTCCCTGCCTATGCACCCTCAGCTGGGAACATACCTGGGTGACCTGAAATTTTCAAATGTCCATGAATGACTGTGAAAGCCCCATAAGCAGCTGGGTGTGGTGTCATAGCTGTAATCCTAGCACTTAGGAGACTAAGGTAAGATTGCCTCTAATTCAAGGTCAACCTGGGCTCCATATCCCTCACTATGTAGCCAAGGGTGACCATGAACTTCTGTTTCTCTTGTTTCTCCCTCACAGGTGCTAGGATTTCCGGCCTGCATGGCCATACCTGGTTTATACAGTGCTGGGGACGGAACCAGGGCTTCGTGAATGTGAGACAAGTGCTTGCTCTACCAACTGAGCCACATGCCCCTCTCCCATACTTCTCTTCCCTTACTTATACCTCTTTATTTTGAATAGATAGATAGCTGGTGCCTGGTAACACTTAGCTGATGTGGTCAGGAAACACAAAGAGAAGGAAAGCTAGTCATATGTCAGCAGTCTTTAATGGAAAACACCTTGACTTGTTTTATATTGTTCAGGGGAGGGGCAAAACTAAGGGAAAGAAGGCAAATCTCTAACTGGGCAGAAAGCTGCCAATGTCCTGTTATAAAAGAAAGAAAAAGAAAAAGAAAGAAAGAAAGAAAGAAAGAAACAAAGAAAGAAAGAAACAAAGAAACAAAGAAAGAAGAAAGGGAGAGAGGGGGAGGGAGGAAGAAAGAAAGAAGAAAGAAGAAAAAGAAAGAAAGAGAGAGAGAAAGAAAGAAAGAAAGAAAGAAAAAAGAAAGAAAGAAAGAAAGAAAGAAAGAAAGAAAGAAAGAAAGAAAGAAAGAAAGAAAAGAAGCACCTCTCCCTTTACTTGTCTACCAGCATATGAAACCCTTAACAGGAAAAAAAAAAAAAAAAAGACAAAAATAAATGTGGTACACACCTGTCCTTGCTGCCTGGCAGGAAAGAACACTTGCCTGAGAAGAAAGAGACCTCTGACCCTCTATCCTGAGTCACCAGTCTGGCGCCTCTTGTGCCCATTGAAAGGTCAGGGGTTGTGGAGTCAAACAGGCAAGGATTAAAAGCTTGGCTGCCCCACCTCCTGGCTGTGCAAACTTCAGCCTCAGTTTCTCCATCTGCAAATTGAAGGCTTTGGAGGAGATCTGGAAAGAACTGAAACAGATTCAGTGTCTATTGCAATCCCTATTCCATTTGGGTTGTTCAACCGTGACTCCGTTTCTTTCTCCACTGCACAGTTTATGTATGAGCACTATCTCTCTGTAACCCTTCCTCCTGGAGAAGAAAGGTGCCTGTGTCCACCCTCAAGCCCTCTAGCAAAGTTCCATTGTTTACCAATTGCTACTCTGGGGTAGGAGAGAAGCTCTGATGTTGGTGTTCTTGTATCTTATTGAACAGTACCTTGTGCATCCCTAAGGCTCAAACAGTGACAGAAGACTTCAAGAAGCAGGTCTAAGGCAGGTGTTTTTTATATTGTGGTAGGGGTGGACAGATCCAAGAGATTTCCTGGAAGAAAAGCTGCTGCATCTCAGCTTTGCAAAGAAGACCCAGAGAAGAGCTAGCTGAGTGAGAAAGGGGGCAGATGGAAAATGAGCCTTGAGGTGGATGTGGTGGCTCATGCCTGTAATCCCAGCACCCAAGAGGCTGAAGCAGGAGGATCACTACCAGTTCAAGGCCAAGAACCTTGCGAGATGGCTCAACAGGTAAAGTGCCTTGCTAGACAAGCACGAGGACCTGAGTTGGATTCCCCAGAACCCGTACAAAAGCTGGGAGTGACGGTGCATACCTGCAAGCCTGGAGCTGGCAGGTGGAGACAGGCAGATTCTGGGACTCACTGGCCTATGGGTCACCATGAGACCCTGTCTCTACAAAACAAAGGAGAGGAATGGAAGAAGACACCCAACGATGACCTCTGCCCTCCAGATGCACACCCACAGGTAAGTGAACCTTCACACACATGTGTGAGCACACACACAGTAAAAGAAAGAAAAAGGAGGAAGGGAGGGGAGGGGAGAAAAGAAGAGAGAGGAAGGAGAAAGGAAGATAAAGAGGAAGGAGAAGGAGGAAGAGGAGGAATGAAAGCAAGTTTAAGGCAGCCTGGGCTACATAGTGAGTTTCAGACCAACCAAGTCTAAGAATGAGACTCTCTCAAAACAAATAAAAATCAGAGTGAGCACCCTGGCATGGGCAGAAGCATGGATCAAAGCCCTTGAGGGCTTTAATTATGTGGTACTGCACCACGTTAACCTCAGCACCTCAGAGGCAGAGGCAGGAGACTATTGCAAGTTTAAGGGCAGCTGGGGCTACATAAGTGAGAACCCCCATCTCCAAAAAGAATAAAAACAAATAGATTGGACCAAAGTTCTTTCAATAACTTCTCATCTCCTTACGAAGCCAAGCTTGCTTCTTCTTCCTTTCCCTTTTAATTAATGATGCCAGAGGAATGTTTAAGTTTGTTTTCTAAAAATAGTGAATGTTCAATTATCAGACTTTTGTAAAATACTTTATTATTATTTTATGCGTATCACTGTATTGCCTGAATATTTGTAAGTATATCCATGTCCTATAATGCCCCAGCAGGTCAGAAGAGGGCATTGGATCTCCTGGAACTTGAGTTACACGCAGTAGTTAGCCACTATGTGGGTGCTGGGAACCAAACCCAGGTCCTCTGCAAGAACAGCCAGTGCTCTTAATGGCTGAGCCATCTCTCCAGCCCCTCAATTAACAAATTTTAAAACTTTAGACAAAGCCAGGTGTGGGTGGTGCACACCTCTAATCCTAGCACTTGGGAGGCAGAGGCAGGAGGATCTCTATGAGTTCGAGGCCAGCCTAGTCTACAGAGTGAGCTGGCCAGCTGGGACTAAAGGGAGACCCTATCTCAAAAATACCAAAAAACCTCCACAATTTTAGACAAAAATAAAATTGTAGTGGCTGATAAGATGGCCCCGTGGCATCCTGAGTCTGATTCCCAGAACATACCCACACATCACACACACACACACACACACACACACACACACCACGCATATATATATATATATATATATATATATATATATATATATATATTATATATAGGCATGTATGCATGCATAGCCAGGTCTGGAGGTACCCAGTACTTGGAAGGCAAAGCTGTGAATTCTATGTCAGCCTAGTCTACATAGCAAGTTCTATGCCAGCCAGGGTTACATCGTGAAACCCTGTCTCAAACAAAGCAAAACCAAAACAAATTAACAAAGACATAGATACATAGATGATAGATAGATGATAGATGATAGACCTATCTTGCTCTCCTGCTCAATGAATACTTTTCTAGACTATGCAAGAACTGTGCAGAGGTTTGGTTTGTCCCTTTGTTTTTGTTGAAGGAGGATCTTGTAACCCTGACTGGCCTACAACTTAATATAAACACAGCTGGCTTTAACTTATAGCAATCCTCCTGTCTCAGCTTCCTAAGTGCTGGGATTACACTATTGTGCTTGCTTCTTTTATGGCCTGTTTCTTGTCACTTAACTAATGTGTTAACATGTCATCAAGGTTATCAGTGTCCACAAATATGAGGTTTTGTTGTGTTTAACAGCCTTGCAGTATCCCAGGAAACAGATGAACCATCGTTCATTAACCCTTTTCCTCTTGAAGAACCAATGATATGTCTCTGCATTTTATTTTTTGCTCATTTATTTTGACTTTTTGTTTTGTTTCATTTTGGTTTAGTTTCAGGGAACAGGATCTCATGTAGCCCAGGCTGGTCTCAAGCCCACTATATAGCCAAGGATGACCATGAACTCTTGACCCTTCTGCCCCCACATCCCATCCCGAGCGCTGGGACTACAAGCCTGCACTGCCATGCCTGGCTGATGCACTCCAGGAGACGGAACCCAGAGCTCCACTCCTCCAGGACAACCACTCTGCCAGCTGAGCTACATCCTCAGTGTGTCTCTGCATTTTAGAGATAGAATAATTTTTAGCCAGACATGGTAGCACAGACCTGTGATCATAGTACTTAGGAAGTGGAGTCGTAAACATCATGAGTCAAGTTCAAAGATACCTGAGACTACATGAGACCCTGTCTCAAAAGAAAAATAAGTGAGTACGTAAATAAATAAAGTTCTTATTACTATGAATAAATAATTGGATATCTATAGCACTTAAAAACACAGAGGTTTTCTGCCAGGCATGGTGGCGCACATCTTTAATCCCAGCACTCGGGAGGCAGAGGCAAGTGGATCTCTGAGTTCAAGGCCAGCCTAGTCTACATAGTGAGCTCCAGGCCAGCTGGCACTAAAGGGAGACCCTGTCTCAAAAAGACCCCCCTCCCAAAAGGAGGCTTTTTGTCTTAACTTCCTTTTGAAGATAGTTTTTTAGTTTTATTTATTTTTAGTTTATATGAATGAGTGTATTGCCTGCATGTATAGACGTGCACCTGTGTCATGCAATTTCCAAGGAGGTCAGAAGAGGGCGTCAATTGGAACTGGAGTTATGGTTGGTTGTTAGCTGCCATGTCGGTGCTGGAATTCAAACCCCAGTCCTCTGTAAGAGCACCCAGTGCTCTTAGCGGCTGAGCCATCTCTCCAGCCCCTGAAGATAGTTTTTGGATGAATATGAAAGGGCAATGGTCACATGGCCCTGGCTCACAGCTGAAGCTACCCCACATACAAGAAGCTTTGGCACTGACAGAGATGCCTGCTTGATGCTGAGCCTGGCCAGGCCTGGTCTCCTGGAGCTAACCGCATCACCCTCTTCTCCCATGTAGAGAAAAATCTAGATACAATAATGCTAAAATTGTGTTATATAAAATGTAAGTTATCATGTCTGAAAGTAAGTGGTAAGTTAATTCTAGGGCTCATTAAGGGATTCACATTATAGCATTACAGTTGCTTTCAGTTAGAAAGAAATATAACAATAACTCTGCTCAGCTTGTCTTTCAATTGGGGGATTTGGTACTAGCATCCACAAATGAGGGAAACCATTCCCCCATTTGTTTTTTGGGGACAGTGTTACTTCACTTAGCATAACGGCTTCTAGTTCCATCCATTTACCTGCAAAGTTCATGATGTCATCTTTCTTTACTGCTGCATAGAACTCCAATGTGTAGATGTACCACATTTTTGTTATCCACTCATCAGTTGAGGGGCATTTGAGTTGGTTCCAGCTCTTCATTATTGTGAAAAGAGCTGCAATAAACATAGATGTGCATGTATCTTTGCAGTCAGACATGGTAATTAATGTATATGGGTGGAAGGTATATATTAATATTTTAGAGTAATATAAAATTAAAGAAAAAAATATGAACTCCTAAACATATATCAAGAGTTAACATACAGTTTATTCCTGGAGGACATAATTCTGGTACATATATGACATTTATATAGGCATATTTTATTTTATTTTATTTTTTTTTTTTTTTGGTCTTTTTCGAGACAGGGTCTCTCTGTAGCCCCAGCTGTCCTGGAACTCACTCTGTAGACCAGGCTGGCCTTGAACTCACAAAGATCCGCCTGCCTCTGCCTCCTGAGTGCTAGGATTAAAGGCGTGCGCCACCACGCCCGGCTATATAGGCATATTTTAGAGCAATATAATAGGGAGGGAACCACAACAACATAAGGACCGGGTCAAAGAACAGACTGAATGCAATGCCGCGGAGGCCAGAAGAGGGTCTCGGATTCCCCTGGAACTGGAGTTCTCCTGGAATTGGAGTTTCAGACGGTTCTCGGCCGCCATGTGGGTGCTGGGGATCGAACCCAGGTCCTCTGTAAGAGCGGTCGGCGCTCTTAACCACTAGGCCATCTCTCCAGCCCCGATACTTGTATTTTCTTAAACAAAGGAAGACTACAAAATAGGGGGAAAGCTATGGATACCTCATAATGTGATAAGACAGCCTCATACAAAATCAATCTTGGAAATGGGTTTTAGATAAATATAAAGAAGACAGTGAATGAAAGTTTAATTTCTACACTATAGTTTTCTTTAAAGACTCACAATTTTGTTCAATGAGTGTGTTGATTTTTTTACCAAAACAAAAATATTTTTGCCAGGCACAGTGGCAAGTAGATCTAGGGCTGAGGCTCCAAGATATCCAATTCGAGGGCTTAGCTTGAGCTAAAAAACAAGTTCCAAGCCAATCTGGATTCCTTAATAAGACCTTGTCTCAAATTAATTAATGAAAGGTTTTTCATATTTTGGAGTGATACATATTGGAAATAATAATAATAATAATAATAATAATAATAAATAACAACAACAAAAAGACTGGGTCAAAGAACTGACTGAAACGGTAAACTTTTGCTCAAAACAGTAAACTTCTGCATAGAGAATTTTGAGAGAGATTTAAAAAAAGATGAAAAACATGTTTGGCAGTTTGCATGAGCTCTGGTGGGGGGGGAGGGAGGGGGACACGGGTCTAGATTTGATTTGAAATTTTGTATGAATTGCACAATAAAAATTGGCTTTGAAAAAAAAAGAAAGGTTTTTCAGAATTGTTTTAGGAATGAAAATTTGAAAGAAAAATAAAACCTCTCACTGTCAACAGCCCCTGTTGATATGTTGCTGCTTCCCGGTGACATTTTTATTCATACTTAGTGGCCTAGATTTAACCTTCTTTTATAATTTATTCATTTTGTGTGCATGTGTGGACATGTTGTCAGCCTGGATTTCCGTAGTGTATGTGGTGGACAGAGAACAACTTGCAAGAGTTTGTTGTCTCCTTTCACCATGTGAGTCCCAGGGATTGAACTCAGGCCATCAAGCTTGACAGCAAGTGTCTTTACCAGCTGAGCCATCTCTCTGGTTCAGCAGCTAGTTTTCAATGGCTAGATCATACTATAAATATGATCTCACATCCAGCTTATTTCAGTCGTAAGCATTTCCCATTCATAAACTTTGCATGCATATTTTAAATGGCTGCATAATGCTCCATGGAATGATATGTAATCATTTGCATCATACTTCCCAGTGTTCACACAGCTCAGGTAGCTCTGTGTTTTCTTCTACTATTCATGAAGTTTTGATCTGGGAGCAGGAATCCAGCTTCACCCTTTGAATTATTTACTTACGACTGATTCCCAGAAGTGGAATGATTAGGTCAAAGGCATTTTTTCAGGTCTGGGATACATACTGCCAAATTCCTTTCCCCCAAAGGGCTGTACCATTTCATACTCCCACTAACAGTGTTGCTCATTCCATTTTTAATGGCATTATGTGGCTGAACTAGCCAGTGGCAAGGTCCAAATAAAGTATGATACACCCACTAGTGAATTATACAGCCCATGAACTTGATCATCGACCTATGGAACAGCATGGAAAAACATTTATGCTGTAATATGAAGTAGAGAAAAAAAAAAACAGCATAGAACGTAATTGCTACAGTATTAAAAATATGTAAATTGATAAGGCTACATAAGGATGAAGTCTTATGGGAAAAAGAAACACTGACATGCAAGAATCAGTGTGGCCAGGCTGGGGATGTAGCTCCATCAGTAGAGTGCTTTCCTGCCATACACAAAGATCCAAGTTCAATCCTCAGCATATACACTAAGTGAGGCAGTGCACAACTGTCTCCCAGTCCTTGGGAGACAGAGGGGCAGGATCAGAAGTTCAAGTTCATTATTGGCTTACAGAGTGAATTTGAGGCCAGCCTGAGCTACGTGAGACTCTGTCTTCCCCAAAATTAAAAATGATAACTGTGGCAAAATCCATCTAGTTATAATTATTTTCATTTGCTAGGTTAATTTCATTTTGCGTCGCTATAGCATAAACGAGTTTAAACTAGCCACTTTTATTATTATTTGAAAATTTCTTTCTTTTTTATTTGGATTTCAAAGACAAGGTCTCATGTGTATCAGGTTGGTGAGAATGACCAGAAACAAGTGATCCTTATGCATCTGCTTCCTGTTAAGACTCTATCCGTACCAGATTAAACTTTCTTTTTAAATTTTTATTGAATTTTTGTGTATTTCATACAGAACATCTTGATCATCTTACCCTTCCCCATGGACACCATCCCATAACACCCCCAACACACACACACATACACGCACTGTATTTCATGCATTCTGTCATTGTGTTAAGGCCTATCGAGTCAAGGTAGTGTGCCCAGATGTCTCTCAGCTTTCTTTTTGTTTTATTATGTGAGACATGGTCTCATATAGCCCAGGCTAGCCTCAAGATTGCTATGGAGCTGAGGATGATCTTGAACTTCACTTTCTGATCCTTCTGCCTCTACTTTCCAAGTGCTGAGACTATAGGTATGTGCCACCCTGCATGTTTTATGGGATGGTGGGATCAAACCCAGGTTTTACTGAATGTTGCCAACTGAGCTACGTTTGCGGTCCCCTCAATATCTAGCTCCATAGCGCTGTTTAAAATTTCCAAAGTTTTACATATAAAAATATTCAGGGTAAAAAACGTACATGGTCCAGGAATTCTCAAAAGCTGCTCCAGCAAGATCGCAGCAGTTTCAAGGCCAGGACTAGCTAGCATTTTCGTGGTGGAAGATCATGGTGGTCTTCTGAATTCCCAGAAATAATTAAGTCAATGAATGGAATTTTCTCAAATGTAAATTCTCCCATGATTTTTTTTCCCTTCCAACCTCTGGCAACTCTACCAGTCTTCTGCTCACATATGACAAGAATGAAGACTTCACAAATAGTAACAGAAAACCGCTGGAGCAGCTGGTCATTGTCTATGGATCCTGTACTTGCGGTTTGCGACTTTTACCACAGCAGGGAAGAGAGTCATGAGAGTCCTACTTTCTGCTTGCAGAACCATTCCCAGTCCTATGACGAAGTGGATGAGTATCATTAGGTTCTGATGATTTTCCACAAGCATTGTGTTGTCAGTTGCCCGAGTCCACCCTCTGCAGGAACGTGAGCCAAGCTGACTTTGGTCCCATCCTATCTTGGGCCCGTTGTAACTGGGAGAAACAGAGAATGACCTACCCTAGTGCTGGTGAAGTCTGCTCTCAAAGCCAGCAGAAGCCACGTTCTTAAGTAGCTGACACCGAGCCTGTGCTTTGTCTGATGGCTTTTCAGCCTCCATTTTCCCCCCATCAGCTCAGCTTCCACGTTGGCTTGAAGAACAGCTACTTCAAACCCTCTAGGCCTGGAGAGATGGAGCAGTCCTCCTCCAGGAAGCCTTCTGGGACTCTTCCACACACTGCTTCCGAGCTGTGGGCCTTCGTGTGTGTGTGTGTGTGTGTGTGTGCATGTATATAAATAGATGTGTGTGCATGTATGTATATAAATAGATGTGTGTGCATGTATGTATATAAATAGATGTGTGTGCATGTATGTATATAAATAGATGTGTGTGCATGTATGTATATAAATAGATGTGTGTGCATGTATGTATATAAATAGATGTGTGTGTGCATGTATGTATATAAATAGATGTGTGTGCGTGCACGCATGCGTGCATATGCGAGTATACCTATAGGCAGCAATTTCCTTCCTGGTACTTTGGTAGATATTTAATCCATGTTTGCTAATTGGAAATTAATGAATGATGGAGTGAATGACTGAATTGATGGACTCCCTGCACAGAATTACTGATGAGATTTTTCTATATTCCTCCCCCCGCAGATTTTATGAAAATCAAATGTTTTAGGTGTGAGCAAGTGTCTTCTTGTAAACCAGACAATTTGTTTGATTGGGTGGAGTACTAGGGGTTGAACCTGGGGCCCCATACTCCTTTTCTTACTTTTTATTTTGTTTGGGGGGGTTGATTTTTGGGGTCTCACTGTATAGCCCCGGCTGCGTAGACAGGCTGATCTCTAACTTGCAGCAACCTTCCTGCTTGGTCCTGGGATTAAGTTGCGTGCCACGCCATCGAGCCTTACTTTTGCTTTTCAGAGAGGGTCTTGCTGAATTTCCCAGGCTGCCTTTGAATTTGCTCTGTAGCCCAGACAGGATTTGAACTTGTGATCCTCCAAGTAGCTGGGATTAGAGAGCTGTGATACCAGGCCCAGCTCTCTCCTGGATTTAGATAAATTCCTTATCCCTGGATCTGCTACAGTTTGGAGTCGCTCACGAGAGGAAGGGGAACAGGTCTATAAAGACACTTAAGACTCCACCACGGGATCCTGGAGGAGTGGTGCAGTGTCACAAACTTCTCAGGTGCTGTCAATAGGAAACTAAATCTGGTCGTGGCTTCCGTATGCTCATCTCCTCCTCCTGGGCCCATGGCAGGGTCTGGGGCGAGGTGGGAGAGGCATCTGGTGCAAGTTTTCAAGGACACCCTTAGGACAGGCCTAAGAGGGAGCTGTCTTTAGTAGCCAACATTGCACAGCGCCCCTTGTGTTATCCAGTCACCACAAAGCAGGCCCCAATATGCACTGCTCAGCCAACGCCACCAGACACCAAGTGTCTAGCCTGTCATGCCTACCCTTCAGGAGAACCCAGCCTGAGCTGCCCCACCAGAAAGGGGCTCCAGCAGCACGGCAGGCTGGCCCAGGTGAGCCGAGGACAAGGCACCCACACGGCCTTGGAATTACAGGCCAGACCACTACAGCCCAGTAACTGTCTATTTTCCCTTAGTGGGGAAGAGGCAGACTGATGCTAACCTCACGCCCCTGGGAGTCTGACCACCTCAGGGCACCAAGGGCCTTTGAAGAGACCAGGGCTTGGCTCCCAAGCCAGCAAGATTTTCCTCAGTTGCTCAGAGCCTGGTTACCAGCCCTTTGCTTTTCCTTCTTGGAGTCAGTGTTCTCGAAGCTCAGGGAAACTTCCCTGACTGCTGTAGGAAAGTGGGAAGCTGGCTTTCCACCACGGTCTCCACTCCCAAAGAATCCCAGCTGGCTCTACTGCCCTCCATCCTTGGGCTTGCTCAGGCCGTGGTCCAGCTCTGTTGGGTAAACTGGGCAGAAAGCCTGTGGTATAGACGCTCTTTCTCTTTTTTTTAAGATTATTTATTTATTTATTTATTTATTTATTTATTTATTTATTTATTTTTGTATGTGTATGAGTGTACTGTCTGCATGCAGGTCTGTGCACCCGTGTCGTGCAACGCCGCGGAGGTCAGAAGAGGGCGTCAGATTCCCCTGGAACTGGAGTTCTCCTGGAATTGGATTTTCAGATGGTTCTCAGCCGCCATGTGGGTGCTGGGGATCAAACCCGGGTCCTCTGCAAGAGCGGTCGGCGCTCTTAACCGCTAGGCCATCTCTCCAGGCCCTAGACGCTCTTTCTCTACGCTATGAGAGACCAAAGTTTTTCTGCTCCCGCTTGGTCCCTGAAGTTGTTGTTGTTGTTGTTGTTGTTGTTATTTTAGTGTGTGTGTGTGTGTGTGTGTGTGCCACAGTGCACATCTAGATGTTAGAGGACAAGTTTGTGGCATCAGTTTTTGCCTTTCATCTTTATGAGGATTTGGGGATTGAACTCAGCTCACTGAAGCTTACACATCGAGTACCTTTACCTGCTGAGTCATCTCACAGGCCTGGAGTTTTGTTTCATTTGTTTTGTTTTGTTTGTTTTGTTTTGTTTTGAAGACAGGGTCTCCCTCTTAAGCCATGCCTCGCCTGAAACTTACTATGTAATATAATACAGGCTGGCCTTGAACTCCAGGCAATCCTCCTGTCTGTCTCAGCCTGGCAAGCAGCTTCCATTACAGTTTCCAGCCACAAGGCTGGGCTTTATGTCTAAGTGTTTTCACCTCCCTTTACTCCGCTGGGGTGATAATTGTGCTTGCTTGGCTGTTTGCTTCATTATTAGGCGGGGGTTCGAGGAGTTATTTCAGTGTTAGGAATTAAACCTCTGGCTTTGTGCATGCTAAGCAAGCTACCACCGAGCTGCATCTCCAGCCCCAACCCTCTGTTTTATTTTTTGTTTTGGTTTGTTTGTTTTTTTTTAAGGTTCACGGTACTGAAAATTTATTACAATGCCCGAATGGAGCATTACTCTTTTCAACATCTTGCTCTGCAGCTTCCTTGGCCCTTTTTGCTCAAAAGCCAAAGAGGCGGGCGTTTGCCCAGCCATGCGAAGACCGACGGCAAAAGCCTTGAAGTTCTTCTTGTCCTCTGTGATGACTTTCTCCTTCTTATAGACATTCCGAATGGGCATCACTGGTCCTGTTAGCTGGGTGGCCAATTTGAGTTCTTCAGCAGAGCTGTCTCCCCCCACCCCTTTTTTTTTTTTGGAGGGTGGGGTGGGGCAGAAGGCTTCCTGGGGACGAGAATGAGCTTAGAGTAGTACTCCTTCAACCGCTGCACATTAACCTGTAAGGATTCTGTGGACTTGTTCCGCCTTCTTGGGTCCACAGAGATACCGATGGTCCGGGCCACTTTCTTATGAATACCGGGCAACCTGAGCTCTTTCAAGCTGAAGCCCCTGCCAGCTTAGAGCTTGGCGTTATATCTCACCACGGGGCACCTCACTATGGGCCTGATGGGTCCCGACACAGGACCAGGGGCAATGGGCAATGCGGCAAGCTTTCGCGTGCCGGGTCTTAAGTCTGCAGAAAGGACAAAACAGTCACCTGTGCCACGCCTCCAGACGAGGGTCCCACCCTGAGGACCCAAGAGCTGTGGATCTTCTCATCGGCTGGTTGAACCTCGTGTCCACGCACTGCTGCCAGCCATTGTGGAAGTGGGCCTTCAGGATCATGCCATTCCGGCTGGGCGAAGTGGCTGCGTCCTTCTGTTTTGTTTTTGCAAAACTTTTCCTTAGGCAGAGTGTGATGACACAAGCCTTTAATCCCAGCCGGAAGGAGGCAGAGGCAGGTAGATCTCTTGCTATGGCCTTCACAGCAAGTTCCAGGCTAGCTGGGGTTATAGGGAGACCCTGCCTCAAACTTATAAATACTTTTACTCGGTTTTCCAGGAGCATCTGCAAACAACAATCAGCAACATGGGTTCCAGCAGTTTCCCCAGAGGCTGAATTCTAAAGGGGTTTAGAAAGGTCAATGTGTATATACGTATATATGTGAGTGTTCATGTGTATGTGTCTATATGTGTGTGCAAATATTTGTATATATGTGTCTTTGTGTTTATGTTTGTATACGTATATGTGTGCATATATGTGTCCCTGTATGTATGTGTATATGTGTATATGTGCATATATGTGTATGTGTGTATATGTATATGTATTTGTGTTTACATATGTGCATTTGTGTATGAGCATATATGTATGTGTAAGTGTGCATGTGTATGTGTTTATATGTACGTGTATATGTGTGTACATGTATATGTTTATATGTGTGTATATGTCTGTTTACATGTGTGCATGTGTATATGTGCATGTGTGTATATATGTGTGTGTCCACTATGGACTTCATTTCTAAATAATATGCTTACTCGTGTGTAATAAACATATAAGGCAGCAAAGGAAAGCAATGTGGACAGTGTCTGTTGCCCCTCTGTCTGTAAATACCCCATTGATGAGCTGGGCATGGTAGCACATGCTTTTAATCCTAGCACTTGGGAGGCAGAGGCAGGCAGATCTTTGTGAGTTCAAGGCCAGCCTGGTCTACAGATTGAGTTCCAGGACAGCTGGGGCTATAGGGAGACCCTGTCTCGAAAAGACAAATAATAATAATAATAATAATAATAATAATAATAAATAAATAAATACTCCATTGTTATAAAAGGCCTTGCAGCCCCTGCACCTTCCTTTAGCTGGCCCCTGGTTGTTCTCCAGACCTCCTCTAAGAGCTCCCTCCTGTTGCAGCCGGGAGCCCCTTTCTGTCACAGCCACTGTCAGTGGTAATCTGGAGCATGGCTTCTGGTCGGTTTCACCTTGTGGGAGGCCCTAGCAGGAAAAGCCCAGGAGAGAAGTGGGTGAGCTGACACCTGCCATCTCCTCCCCTGCCCACAGCTTACCCTTTCAGCCTGGGAAGTACTTCCCTGGTACTTTCTAGTTTCACAGGCCCCACTGATCCTATGTAAAAGTTACTTGAGTAAATACCCCCTAAAGGGGCCATTTGGTAGAGGGCTAACATGCACGAAGCCCGGGTTCCATCCCCAGCACTATATAAACCAGATGTGCTTGTACATTCCTGTGCTTTCAGCGCTCTGAAGGTGGAGGCAGCAGAATCAGAAGTTCAATTGACTTCAGCTACATAGACCTCTCTCAATAACCAATCAATCAATCAATCAATCAATCCTCTCAGAACCAGCAAGATGGCTCAGTGGGTAAAGCGCTTGACACACAAGCCTCATGAGCTGAGTTCAAATCTCTACAACCATGGTACAAAGAGAGAACTGACTCCTGAAAACTGTCCCCAGTCTAGACACAAGGCCAGCATGGTCTATAGAGTGAGCTCCAGGACAGCTGCGGCTATAGGGAGACCTTGTCTCAAAAAGACAAAAGAAAAAAAAGACTAAGGAGGCAAGCAAGGTCTATGCCATGTGGGTCTTTGGTTCCTGCTGAGAGTCTAGAGCTGTTGAGGGATTCCTACTGAAGCCGACTTGATTCTTTTTTTGTCTAGACCATGAAGCTGTTGGCTTCTCTGGACTTTCTGAGTTGAGTTGATGGCAGGTCTGAGCCAGGTCTCCAGACTGTAAGGCCAGAGCTGCCAGTGCCCTGGGCCACCAGCCCTTCTTGTGACTCATTCTCGTGCCTATATCTAATCTTCCTCATCCCTCAGTTTCTAATGAATGTCTGTAAACCCAGTTAGAGCTCAATAAATGTTTGTTGAATGAATCACATCCCTATCAAAGGTGTGTGTGGTACCTGAAGCCCTCTTGAGTTTTTTATTCAATGATCCAGGCCTGGGTACATTTGCATTGGTAGCAAGGGGCTAGATTAGCCACTAGAACAAATCAGGTCCTGGTTGTCCCCTGAGAAGCACACCTCTTGGCCATGGCTCCATTTGCTTTCTGAGTCACTGGTGCAGATCCGGGATGCAGTGGAGGCTGCTAATGTGCCTGATGCTTGCAGGGTGGCTGTGAGCTATGGTTAATTCCATGTCTGGGAAAGGGATTTTCAAACTGGGAATATCATTCATTCCCAGGATGGTGTCCCTGCTCTTCCCTTACCTTAGATGATTGTTACATCATATTTTGGTAATGGAACACTTCCATGCCTCATATGTCAGGACACAGAGGGTACATTTGACAATATTTAAATAATTTGTTATTATTCTTTTGAGACAGACCGATCTTGAGCTCACTGTATAGCCAATGATCTCCTTTAACTTCAGATTCTCCTGTCTCCATTTCTTGTGTTGGGTTTGTAGGCATGTGCCACCATGCCTGGCACACCTCTGTAGTCTTGATATCTGGAGACTCCGTGCTGTTCACCCTGCTACCCTGACCGTAGAAGTCACCTGCGGGTGAGCACAGTCACACTTCACTGTCTGCTCTCATATTTAGAGTTTCTCTACTCTTTTTACCTATGAAATGCTTATTGAACCTTCAAGACTGAGCTCAAGGGCTGAAAATATGGCTCAGTCATCTGGTAGAGTGTTTACCTAGCATGCATAAAGCCCTGGATTCAATCCCCAGGCATGGTGGTACACACCTAAAATTCCTGCACCCAGGAAGTAAAGGCAGGAAAAGCAGAAATCCAAGGTTACTCTTGGTTATGTAGAAAGTTCAAGGACAGCCTGAGCTGCTTGAGATCTTACCTCAAAAGCATGAAAATTATTCAACCCAGGCTAGTTGCTGTGCCCTCAGTAAAAACTAACAAAATACCAGGCATGAGGATAGCCCCAAACTTTATGGGTTTCATAATTAAGTTGATTAAATAATAACCAAATAACTAGGGCTAGGAGTGTAGCTCACTGATAGAGAGCTTGCCTAGCATGTATGAGGTATTGGGCTCATCCTCACTGCTGCAATATTTTAAGGAGCTGAAATACTAAATCATAGAATAAACATATCAAATGCTTTGGAATATAGGAATTTATTGCATTCATTTTATTTCTCGTGTGTGTGTGTGTGTGTGTGTGTGTCTGTGTGTGTGTATACTTACCATATCACACATGAGGAGAACAGAGGACAACTTGTGGGAGTTGGTTCTCTCCTTCTACCATTTGGGTCCCAGGAATGGAACCTTCATCCACTGAGCTATCTTGCCAGTCCAAAAGTAAGAATTTAAAGATTGAAGAGTGAATGGGTGGATGGATTGGTTGATGGAGGAATGGACTAATGGAGGGAGGTTGAATGGATAGGTGGTTTCATGGATGGGATCATTTTCATTGATTAAAACAATTGGTGGGGGGGGCTCAGTGGCATGTGCATGTAATCCTGGATCCTGACTTCTGCACTAACTTGGGTTGTGTAACAAGATCCTGTCACAAAAAGTGTGATGTGGGTTGGGGGAGGAGGGCAGGTAATCTAATCTCATAGTGTTGACTAAGAACACGAAGTCACCACATGGACTGTGAAACTTGGTCTGAATGGAACATTAGGAATATTACTAGTAAATGTAAGTCTAGAGGCCAGGAACTCTCAAAAGCCTCCCCCAGTGACATGCTTCCTCCAGCAAGGCCACAGCTCCTACAGATTCCATGACCACCCAAACAGTACCACCAACTAGGGACCAACTCAGAGCTCAGAGCCTCTGGGGGACACTTCTAGTTCAAACCACCTAGTAGATAGATTGGTAGATTGAGAGATGATGATGATGATGATAGATAGATAGATAGATAGATATAGATTAGATAGCTAGATGATAGGTAGATAGATAGATAGATAGATAGATAGATATAGAAGATAGATAGATAGATAGATAGATATAGACGATAGATAGATAGATAGATAGATAGATAGATAATAGATAGATAGATAGATAGATAGATAGATAGATAGATAGATAAGATTATTTTTTCTGTTGCTGTGATAGAACCACCATGACCAAGGAAATTTATAAAAGGCAGAGTTTATTTGACCTATGGTTCAGGGAAATTAGAGTCCATCATGGTAAGGAGGCATGGCGGCAGGAGGTGATGGGGTAGAAGCAAAAAGCAGAGGTTCACATCTTCAAGCCAGCCCAGGAAGCAGAGCATGACTGGAGATTGACAAAACTTTTAGAACTCTCTGATCCCGACCTCAGTGATGAGCTTCCTCCAGAATGGCCACACCTTCTAAGACCTTCCAAAACAGTGCCACCAACTGGGGACAAAATGTCCAAATACTTGGAACCTATGGGGAACATTCTCATTCAAAGCACCACAACAGATGATAGATAGATGATAGATTAGATAGATAGATAGATAGATAGATAGATAGATAGATAGATAGATAGATGATATGATAGGTAAAATAGATAGGTGATAGATGATAGATAGATAGATAGATAGATATAGATAGACATGTTTGTGGATAAATGTCTTAGTCTGTTTTGTGCTGCTATCACAGAAAAACAACACAGGCTGTGTATGGTGGTACATGCCTTTAATCCCAGCAGGTGGATATCTGTGAGACTGAATCCAGCATAGTCTATATAGAAAGTTCTAGGCCAGCTGAGGTTTCAGGGAGACCCTGTCTGAAAAAATACTTTAAAAATTAAAATAAAATACATTTTAGAAAGAAAGATACCACAGACTGGGTAATTTATAATGATGAACAGAAACTAACTGACTCATCCTTCTGGAGACTGAAAAATCCAAGATGGGGAGGCCAGCATCTAGGGAAGGGCTTATTGTGAACACTGTTCCATAGCACAAGTGCAAAAAGAGGGTTAAGAAGAGAGCGCAGGTAGGAGCCAGGCAGATTTTAGGATGGATCTACTCCTGGGTTGTTGGATAATTGATTCATTGGTTTATTGGATAGCTAAATCTTTGTCCTGCGTGGCTGGCAGGGTGGAGTTGCCCTGCTAGCTGGGATTAAAGGTGGGCCTGTTACCACTGTGAGACTTGAGTGCACAGTGCTTAGATCAGGGCCTTCCCAGGACCACCTGAAGCACCGAGTATCCCCCCCCCCCGCCAACTGGAATTGCTGAGTGTCCAAGTGGGTTTTTTGGAGAACCTTCAGAACAGAAAGGGAAGAGTGAATTAGACTTCTACTATATAAACAAAATTGAAAGCCTGAAACCTAGACGAGTCAACACTCCATAAACAAGGAGAAAAAAAAAGGCATCTGAAGGATTTAACTGTACTGTATTGGATTTATTTTTCTTATTTATTTATTTTTTTTTCACAAAATTATTTTTTATTGTTATTAAACTTTTTCCATAAGTCTCACATCATTTCTCAACTGAATCTAGAGTTACTTCCTTTTCCATGCCCCCCACCCCATCCAAGTCCCTGTACTCTGCCATACATGTCCTGCATCTTTTTCTGAGTCTTTCCAAAGTTTTTTTCTCCAATTCTTTTGTTGTTATTATTCTTTCCTACTGGTATTGCTTCAGTATATATACATATATATACATAATTATATATACATAAATATATACATACATACATACACACATACATACACATATCACTTGAATTGGAGGAATTTTTTTCCCTAAAAGATGCATATTTTCCTTAAGGAAGTGCTCAAAGGCTCCTCTTTGGCAAGCCCAAACAACCATCAATCCTGAACTTGTGCTGCACATTGGGGTCTTTCCCTCCCATAGACCCCCAAATGAAGTCCAGTAAGCACGCATCCTATCTTGATCCCCCTGCACTGGCCTCCATGATACAGCCGAGGTAGTCCAACAATGGCAGTCCATATTCTGACGTGGCTGAATTCCCATTAGCTGCTTAGTTCACAAGCTGGGTATCTCAGCAGTCCTCAGTCCACATTGGAAGGTTAAAAATCTATATCTCATGTCCTTGAGGAGTACCAAAAGCAGTGGCATCCACAGAGCAGATGCACCTGCCTGTAAGAATTGAAGACAGGCCAAACAACAGTGCTCTCTATTTTTTCTTTTTACTAGGATCTCAAGTTCTATGTCTGTAGTACGGTTTCTCTAGTCTTACTGATTATTTCTGGCTGTACTTTCCTTCTGGATGCTTAAGGCCACTCAGTTAGCCCAGATTAACCAAGGTTTTGTTTTCTTGAGGTCAGTTGAGGATCTGGTTCTCAGGGGTCTCTTGGGGTTTTTTGGGGGGGAACCCTTGCTCCTTTCAGCTCCTCATCCACCAGTTTCATCCACTTGAGGACAAAATCAGGTCTTGCTAGTCCAGGCTTCCTTTTCTGAAGCATGAGCAGACTTTCCTCTTTATAGACTGGACACTGGCTGAAGTCCCCTTAGTGGCTCTCCAAGATCTCCCTGAACAATAAGGAGCCCACTCTAGTGCTCCAAACCTGCTCCTTCCATAACATCAACCCAGCCATGGGTTATCCCTCGCACAGCCCCATCTCCAAACACTGTTGTGTTGGAAATGTGTTTCCAATACTTGAACTTTAGGAAACAATTTCCACAACAACAAATGACCATTAGTGAGCACAAAGCCCTCAGTAAACCCCAATCCAGTCTGGTATTCCAGGTGAGCTGAGGATGGCTCCAGCCAACCATGGTTCTAACTGACTTGGCTGAGCCTGATGGAAGCCCGAGTCGGGCAAAAATATAGACCTTGTGGTAGTTTGAATGAGGAATGTTGCCCTTAGACTCTCATATTTGAGGACTTTGTCCACAGTTGGTGGCATTGTTTGGAGAGGTTATAGTACTTTTAGAACGCGAAGCCTTGCAGGAGGACGGATGTTATTGGGAGTGAGATTTCAGAGTTCAGATCCTGGCCCAGCTTCAGATCACTCTCTTCTTCATGGGCGTGGATGGAAATGTGATCTCTCAGCTTCCTGCCCCAGCTGCCCGCTGCCGTGCCCTGTGTCATGACGCACTCTCCCTCTGGACCTATAAGCTAAAATAAGTCATTTTTGGTCATGGAGCTTTATCACAGCAACAAAAAGTAATGAATAGACCCTTTAGGCCTATGTGCAATGTTGTTTTCCATGTGATTCCTGTAGTAATGGCAAGGAAATAGAAAAGGGTAAGTGAGGGGACACACACTGCTGTTAAAAAGAAGATAGGGCTGGGAGTATTGGTCAGTATGCCTTTAATCCCAGCACTTGGGAGGCAGAGGCAGTTGGATCTCTGTGAGTTCAAGGCCAACCTGGTTTACACAGTGAGTTTCAGGCCATCTGGGGCTACAGAGAAACGCTGTCTCAAAAAATACCCCCCCCAAAAAAGAAGACTATGATTTCTATACATGGTACGTTGCCCCCTAGGGCCCCAAGCAGGATGCCCTATCATAGGCTTCCTTCAGACCCACAGGGCTCCAAGTGCTTCCTCCCAGCTTGCACTGCTCCTTGAAAACCCATGCTTCACATTAGCTTCCCTGACCCCATCCATAGCCCACCCTCTACACACGTACATAGAGGATGCTTGAGTGGCTTCTTAAATCCATGTCTTCCAGAGCTTGGCCTGAGATTGTTACTAACAATAAGAATAATGTCATTTAGCCTTGAAAAAGCAGCACCAGTAAGTTACTAGGTTGCGCTGGATTTCTTTGCAGCTGAAAATAAAGCTTCAGAAAGAATCTCTCTTCTGAATCAGGCATGGCAGTATGTGCTTATAACCCCACCTAGGAAACTGAGGCAGGATGGGTTACCAAAACCTCAAGGCCAACCTGGGCTATACAGTGATCTTAAGTCCAGCCTATGCTACTTAACAATACCTTGTCTCAACAAACAAACAAGTCACTTTCCTATGCCAACGTGCACTGAAAGGTGAGTCTTCTCTTTATGAGAGTTACTAAACCAGGTGTAGCGGCTCATGTCTGTATTCCCAGAACTTGGGAGATGAGGCAAGAGTATTGTTGGAAGCTTAAGGCTAGTGTGCCTTACATAGTGAGTTCCAGACCAGCCCAGGCTATAAAGTGAGACCCTGTCTCAAAAGAATAAATAAATAAATAAATAAATAAATAATAAACAAACAAATAATCAGCTTTTGGGGGGGGTCTTTTTGAGACAGGGTCTCCCTGTAGCCCCAGCCTTCATGGAACTCACTATGTAGACCAGGCTGGCCTTGAACTCACAGAGATCCTAGGCCCCTGCCTCCTGAGTGCTGGGATTAAAGGTATGCACCTCCATGCCTTGCAAAATCAGCTATTTTTACTCAATCAGATGGCCAGGCATGATGGCACACACCTCTGTTCCCATTACTCAAGAAACTGAGGTAGGAGGATGGCAAGTTGGAGGCCAGCCTGGGCTCTGTAGTAAGAACTTGTCCAAAACAAACAAACAAAAAATAACAAAATAAAGTTAATCAATGAAAATCCAGAGCTAACACCAGGAAACATCAAGATTTCAGACATGCTTTAGCAGTCAGTGTCAAGGGCCAGTCCCATGGGGCTCATATGAGAACCTGCAAAGGAATTCTTTTTTTATATGTATTTGCTTATTTATATGTATGCAAACATGTACCATCCTGTATGCGGAGGTCAGAGGACAATAGGAGATTCTGGAGATCTAACGCAGGTTTGGTAGCAAGTACCTTTACCTACTGAGCCATCCCATAGGTCCTGAGACATTCGTTTCTTTAGCTCCACAAGAACACCAGCTGGAGAGCTGTCAAAAACCCTGGTGTCAGGCTATATCATGGAGACCAGTACAGGAAGATCAAGACAGGATGAGCTTATGGACCTCATTTGATGACCATGGGAAGGGAAAACCCCAGTGTGGAACACAAGGGCAGAACTGATGGTGGTTTGGGCTTGCCAAGGAGGAGCCTTCAAACATGACATCTTTCAGCCTAACCAAAAAAAAAAAAAAATCATAAGCTGAAGATGCTAAAACCCATGATATATGTGGCATGCATATATGCATATTTTGGAGTGATGCATATTGGAAGGAACAACAACAACAACACAGAAAAATCTGCGTCAAAGAACTGACCGTAATGGTGAACTTCTGCTCAAAACAGTAAACTTCTGCATTGAGAATTTTGAGAGAGAGTGAGAAAAAGATAAAAAACATGTTTGGCAGAATGCATGAGCTCTGGGGTGGGGGGGGCAGGGAGGGGGTACAGGTCTAGATTTGATTTGTAATGTAATTTGATTTATATGAAATGCACAGAGCTTCAATAAAACTTTGGCTTAAAAAACAAAAGCCTTGGTGTCCATGCTGAACCTCATAATAGTCCCCTAATTGTCTCGGGGGTCAAGGTGTGGTAGTGCATAGCTACAATTCCAACACTCAGGAAGCTAAGGCAGGAGCCGGCCTAGCAATACCTTGTCTCATTACACAAACAGCAGAGGCCAGCAAAAAGCAGAGTCGATGGAATGTACCAGTAGTCCCAGTTACCTGAGAAACACCTTGACAGGAAGATCACTTGAGTCTAGGAGTTTAGGGACAGCTCAGGCAACATAAGGAGACCCTCATCTCTTTGTTCATTTGTTTTTATGTTTGTGACATGGTTTAAAATAGCCCCAGCTCTCCTCAAATTTACTATTTAGCACAGGCTGCCCTTGAACTCAGAATCCTGAGTCTTCCTACTTCCACCTTCCATGTGCCGGGACTATAGGAGGCTCCACATGTCTAGTATGAACCATCTCTCGAGGAAAAAAAAAAAAAAAGACCATAGCATGAAACTGTGTTATTATATCCATTTCAGTGATAAAGTGGAGGATCACAACAGCTAAACACACTTCGGGATCTCCGCATGTGACTGTCAACTTGATGAGGTTTAGAATCACCTTTGAAACAAATCTCTGCGAGGGATTGTCTAGTTTAGGTTAATTGAGGAGTGAGGACACAACCTAAATGTGGGCAGCACTCCCCCATGGGCTGAGGTCTCTGACTGAGTAAAAAGGAGGACAGCTGAGCATCTGGGTTCATTATTCTCTGCTTCCTGATTGAGGTGTTCTGTGCCCAGCTGCCTTGAGCTTCTGCCACCATAACAGATTGTATCCTGGAACTGTAAGTCCAGAAAACCCTTCCTTCCTTAAGCTGCTTTGGTTGGGGCATTTTGTCACAACAATAAGACAGGGAACTCAGACACTAAAGCCAGGACTCTGGTCTTCTTAAAGCTGTGATCCGTAGATTTCACCCCATGTTGTAGGCCCACAAATGTTCTGAAATACTTGATACCATTTCTGTGGCTTGGTCATGCATTCAAGCCATGCAACTTAGAAGAGAAGATTTAAATAGGACTCTCTTCATCATCTCACTTGTGTCTAGATTAATTCTTCTGTCTGAAACTGATGAAAAAGTAATATGCAGAAGAAGAGGTGCGTGTGTGTGTGTGTGTGTGTATGTGTGTGTGTGTTTGTATGTATGTGTACATACATGCATTTATATGATTTTGATTTGTACATATACATAATATATATGCACTAAACTTACTCAACCGTAAAGTCTTCCTTTCCATGTGTGCCAGGTGACTTTTCACTTCACATTATGCCATTCAACTCTGAATGTTCACAAGGTTCTAATATTTCTGCATTCCAGATGAGGAAACCCAGCCCAAGGGGAGCCCAGTGACACAACCTCCACAGCAGTAATGGCGTTTGGCTGACCTCAGACCAACCTGGCTTTGATGCTCATGAACTGCGCCTTTTTTTTTTTTTAATTTTTTTTTTTAATGTGTATGAATGTATTGTCTGCATGCAGGTCTGCGCACCCATGTCGTGCGATGCCGCGGAGGTCAGAAGACGGTCCCAATTCCCCTGGAACTGGAGTTCTCCTGGAACTGGAGTCAGAGACGGTTCTCAGCCGCCATGTGGGTGCTGGGGGATCGAACCTGGGTCCTCTGCAAGAGCAGTCGGCGCTCTTAACCGCTAGGCCATCCCTCCAGCGCCTTTTACTTCACATCTGTGGTCTCTTTATACCTTCAGCCCAAGTCTACCAGAACTAATGAAAAGCTGCCTTGAAACTTGCTGTGTAGCTGAAGGTGACCTTGACCTTCTGACCCTCCGCCCTGCCTTCACCTTCCAAGTGCACCATCACACGGGGTTTGTGCAGTGAGGATGGAACCCAGGCTTTTTTTTTTAAATTTATTTCTGTATGTGTATGAATGTACTATCTGCATGCAAGTCTGTGCACCTATGTCGTGCAGTGCCGTGGAGGTCAGAAGAGGGTCTCGGATTCCCCTGGAACTGGAGTTCTCCTGGAATTGGAATTTCTGATGGTTCTCAGCCACCATGTGAGTGCTGGGGATTGAACTCGGGTCCTCTGTAAGAGCGGTCGGCGCTCTTAACCGCTAGGCCATCTCTCCAGCCCGGAACCCAGGCTTTAAGCATGTTAGGCAAGCACACTACCAACTAAACTATATCATCAGCTCCAGGACTGGGTTTTAACAATGAGGAAAAAAAAAAACACTACTTGTATATGTTCCAAATATATAAACTACATGCATATTTTAGGTAGTAGAGGATTTAGTGGTACAAAGATCAATAATATTTTGAAATATAGATTAATCGAAAGGAATTGGGGAGCTACTGGTAGAGCACTTACCTGGCAAGCAAAAGACCTTGGGGTTCTTCTCCAGCAGAATATAGATAAATAAATTAATTAATTAATCAAATAAATAAATAAATAAATAAATAAATAAATAAAAATGATTATCAAAAGGGTTTGGTTCTTTTGTTTTGTTTTGTTTTATTTGGTATTTTTGAGATAGGGTCTCCCTTTAGTCCCAGCTGGCTTGGCACTCACTCTGTAGACCAGGCTGGCCTTGAACTCACAGAGATCCACCTGCCTCTGTCTCCCAAGTGCTAGGATTAAACGTGTGTGCCACCATGCCTGGCTAAAAGGATTTGGTTCTAGCCTGGCATGGTAGTGCATACCTTTAATTTTAGCTTTCAGGAGGGAAAGGTGAGTGGATCTTTGTGAGTTCAAGATCAGCTTGGTCTAGATAGTGAGTTCCAGGGTAGCTGGGACTACAAGGAGAACTTGTCTCAAAAAAAAAAAAAAAATAGACAACACACACACACACACACATACACACACACACACACACACACACACACACATACACACATGAGTTGGTTCTGTTACTCTGGCTAAAGAGAGCTGAATGCTGAGCTCAAGAAGATGGATACCTAAATGGAAACTGGTTTGGATTCAAGCAAAAGGTTGTTTGGGCTGAGATGGTTCAGCAGTTAAATATATGTTGTGCTCTTGCAGAGGACTGAAGTTCAGTTCCCAGCACCCACATGGGGCGACTCACAAGCCCCTGTAATTCCATCTGCATGGGAACCCAACACTGCTGGCCTCCTCGAACACTTGCACTCTGGTGCATACACACACACACACACACACACACACACACACACATAAACACGTACTTAAAAATAATTTTAAAGCAATCTTCGTTAGGCATGGTGGCATATAACTTTAATCTCAGCACTGAGGAGGCAGAAGCAGATAGTTCTCTGTGAGTTCAAATACAGCCTGATCTGCATAATGAGTTCCAGGCCAGCCAGGGTTACACAGTGAGATCCTAGCACATATACACACACTAAAATAATTAATAATAATAATAATAATAATAATAAAATAGAAAGAGGAAAAGAAAAAGGGGGAAAAGACTACTGGGGGGTGTTTGTTTTTTGAATTTTGTGATAGTGTCTTGGGAGTTGTTTGCTTAGATTTGTTTTTGTATTTTGTTTTTTTTTTAATTTTATTTATTTCTGTATGTGTATGAATGCGCTGTCTACATGCAGGTCTGTGCACCCGTGCCGTGCAATGCCACGGAGGTCAGAAGAGGGTCTCGGATTCCCCTGGAACTGGAGTTCTCCTGGAATTGGAGTTTCAGACGGGTCTCAGCTGCCATGTGGGTGCTGGGGATCGAACCCGGGTCCTCTGTAAGAGCAGTCGGCGCTCTTAACCACTAGACCATCTCTCCAGCCCTGTTTTTGTATTTTGTGATAGTGTCTTGCTGTGTAGCCCAAGCTGGCCTGGAACTCAATATGCACTGGGATTATGGGCATGAGCCAGCACACCTGGCTTAAGTGAGAGTTTCACCCAGCAGTTATGTTGTATATGCAAACTGATGTTTGTAATGCATACTTCAATTCACATAAGACTGCCAATTGCATCACAGCCTCTTCTCCCAGAGCACCCCTGAGCTCTAGGATCATCAAAGAGCAAACAGATGCTACAAGTCACACTGTCATGGAGATGGAACCAGGATCCTGGCCTATGGACCTTTCCTCTTGCATAGCAGGCTCACAAAAGCGCTCATGCCAACTTGCGCTATTTTTCGTGTGCCCATCCCAAGTCGAGTTTAGGCAAAACACACAACTTATTCTCGATCCGACAGCTTCATCTTCCAGCGGACGCTTCTAAGTTGCTGTTGCCAAAACCATCGTTTCCTGAACCAGTGTTAGGCCATTTTCATAAATCAGGACCATTCGAGTATCTCTTCTTCCACACAAACCCAAAGCAAGTCCTTGCTAGAGAATTTCAGAAAAGGCTCACCTTCTTCTGAGAACCCCATTCTTGCTACTGAGCTACATTTTCAGCTCTTGATGTTTTGAGACAAGGTCTCTCTAGGCACCCCAGGTTGGCCTGGTACTTATAATCCCCCTGCCTCAGCCTCCCAAGCCATTGGGGTTATAGATATGTACGACCATATCAGGCCCATTCCAATTTCAAGCAGCAGCCTAAGGGAAGTGACTTGTCCACATGGCATCTATTCACCATGCCCAGAAGTGTTCTCAGAACTGGCTTTATAGATATTAAAATCTTAATTCAAATGTCTGGAAACCCTAGTGCTTGGGAGGCAGAGACAGGAAGATTGCAGGTTTTAGGCCTGCAATAGTAAACTCTAGGCATGCCTGAACTATATAATAAAACTTCTCAAAAAATAAGAAAACAAATGAATAAAATCATAAATGTGCCAGCAATGTGCCATTTAAAGGAGGCTTTACTGGCCATTACTAAACAATGGGGGGCGGGGCCTGTAGCTTCGTTGGTAGAGCGTTTGACCAGAAGCACGTTCCCTGAGTTCCATGTCGAATACCACATAAATTTAGTGTGATGGTGCACACCTGTCATCCAATCCCTTGGAAGGTAGTGTGGGAGAATCAGAATCTCAAGTCCCTTGGTTATGTGGATAATTTGAGGCCAGCCTCATTTTAGACATGAGACCCTGTAAACAAAACAAAACAAACAAACAAACAAACAAAAAAAGGTACCTACTAGTTTCTACTTCCAAGCCTGGAATTCCTGGAAGCACCTTACTGGGCTTCCCCAATGGCTGGAATTACTGTCTCGCTTCCTCATTCTGCTTCCCTTTCTTCCCAACACCATAGACAGGAGGTTCCAGCTTGTGAAAAAGGACCCGGATCCTAAGTTCTAAGTAAGGTGCCCACTGAGGTGCTCACTGCAAGGGAAATTAAGACCAGAGACTGGTACTGCGTGGTAAACAGAAAAGGAAAGAAGCATTTAGACCACCAGAACTCCACTGTCACTTTTACACTTGCTCTTCCTGTGAACCTTCAGTCACATACATACACACATACATATGTGCATAAATGTATACATAAAAACAAACGGGGAAAGCCGGGCGTGGTGGTGCACGCCTTTAATCCTAGCACTTGGGAGGCAGAGGCAGGCGGATCTTTGTGAGTTCAAGGCCAGCCTGGTCTACAGAGTGAGTTCCAGGACAGCTGGGGCTACAGGGAGACCCTGTCTCGAAAAGACCAAAAAAAAAAAAAAAAAAAACCAGGGAAGTAAACAGTCAAGCAAGCAAGCCAATAATCCCCTTACCTGAATTCCTTCAGGCCTTGGCCTTATCTGTCACTACAGTTGCCTCAACTCTCCCTTGTCTCTCACACAGTCTAGAAGCTGGCCAGAAGCCCGTTCTGTTTACCACAACAGTCTGCCAATGTTGCTCTGATCTTTGCTTGGTCAAATCCTGTTGTTGGTCTGAATAGCTGTCCTCTTTAAAGCTAGAGGATGCTGAATGCCTGCCACTCTCAGGGTACCCAGCCTCAGCAGTACTCCAGCTTTTGAAGATCCTTCAGTCATGTTCCCGATACAAACATACCTGCCCATGGGAATCACATGCAATCAGAGTTGCTGGGTCATGGTGACCCGAGAGATTAGCAGGTATAAGCTAGCCTGTCTTGGAACACCCATCTCCCCAGGTCCTAATAGACAAGGACTCCAAGTCTGGTGCTGAGAAGCCAACTGCCTGTGAAGTTCCTGTTTGCCCCTGTTCCAGGAAGGACATGGCCTCCTTTAGATTGACCCAGCGCTCCTTTAGAAACGTTCAGACTCCTGACGGCCTCAGTTTACCCAGTTATTCTGTTTCTAGTTTTGTATGCCTCTGGCTTCAACCACAGTATGCTGTTTGTAGCTCACCCTTCAGAGCATAGCTTGCAAGTGCCTAGAACATGCCCCAGCCTCTGGGGATCACGGACGGATCTTTTGACCGACACGAGACCATTCGCCTAGAGTTCATGATCCTTCTAGCCGCTAACTCTCTAGCTGTTTCCTGTCACTCTTCCTCCTGCTCTTCCTCCAGTTTCTCCTTCGAGGCAGGCTTTCTGAACACCCTCCTATCTCTATCACAGTCCAGCAGAGCCCATGGCTGCCCTCTGGAATACCTCCCATGGCTGTAAATGTATCCTAATTGTGTATTGATCGTTCCTGACATTCTATTAGGGTCATTTGGGGCTTACTGTCACATTTATTTTCATTTCAAAACAGTGTTTAAAAGCAATCTACAACTGCCTGATACCTAAACAAATACCCAGGACCTACTATGTCAATAACTTGGTAAATGTTTTACTTGCTGGTCTCCAGCTGCCATGGGGAGACAGCCGACCATTTGCCAGATGCTCAGATGGTGCCTGGGGAGCAATCTATAAGGGGCATTATCCTCAGATGGAGTGCTTCGGTGACAATTTTAGGGTTAGCTAACTATTTCCTGTCTTAGCAGAGTACGTGAGCAGGAAGCATAGTATCAAGGAAAACAGCCTGGACTAAACTTTCCTTCATAGTATCAAGGAAAACAGCCTGGACTAAACTTTCCTTCATCTTGGACAAAAATGAATCTAGTTTGATCCTAACTATGACAGTTTACTAGTTCTGTTTAGTCTCTGGAACTCAATTTCCTCATCTTCGACATGGCCATATGTAGCAGTCTGGCTGCCTGCGTGGCTGGGGATTATTGGGGTAGTAGACATGAATGTGCTTTGTCTGAGTTGCCATTGCTGGTGTGCGCAGTACAGCTGTTGAGGGCTGGGGGGGGGGGCACCAGTCTAGAACTCCAACCAAGCAGCCCACTTTCACCTTGACCCAGCTGGATCACTTGGCACACACAGTGTTTGCATTATCTCACAAGATTCCTTGAAGAGAGTGATGCGAGAAACAGAGAAGGACTTTCCAAAAGTCAAAAGCCTGGGCAAGACTTAGTGCACTCAACAGTAAAAATTGTGTGTGTGTGTGTGTGTGTGTGTGTGTGTGTGTGTGTGTGGTTGTGGTGGTGGTGGTTTGGGGTAGATGTTTGGTTGTTTTGTTCTCCAAACAAGGTCTCAGGCATCTCAGGCTGGCATCTGACCCCTTATGCAGTATGACTTTCAACTTCTGATCCTCTCACGGGTTACAGACCTGTCTTGCTATGCCTGGTTTGTGCAGTACTGGGGCCCAACTAAGCTATATCCCTAGCCCTGATTAGTGTTTTGAGACATAGTCTCGTTCTGTAGCATTGGCTGGTTTGAAGTCACTATGTAGCCCAGGCTGGTCTCAAACCTGAGGCAAACCCATGCTTCACCCTTCTAGATTATAGGTACAAGTGGACACACCCCAACAACAGTATGATTTTATAACAGAAGCAGATTGAAAACATTAGTTCCTCTGCTAATAACAGTCACAGCAAGCTCTACTAATAGAAAGCAAAGAATTTCAGTATTTCCTGACAATGAAATCCACCCACCCTCCAATCTCCACCCTACTTGCCTGACTGGCAATAAAAGGATCGTCCAGCACAGACAGCCTTGGACTGATAAGTACACTTCCCTGTCTTCCTTCTTTCCCTGTCATCTGGGAACACTAGATGAGCCGTCCTACCTGGGTATTGAGTGAGCATCAAGTGAGGTCATATATTTGAAAGGCTTTGGTAAACAGTAAGTGTTTACAAAGCTTTCTGCATGTAAATACCCAGTAAGAGTGTGAGATAAATAAAGGAAACCCAACTCCAGCCCATCTCTCCACCCTAGTAGGCAGAAGCAGAAGTTTCTGCTTGAAAATATCTGAGGTAGACCCTAGTAGGCAGAAGCAGAAGTTTCTGCTTGAAAAATATCCGAGGTAGGCTGGGCGTGGTGGCGCACGCCTTTAATCCTAGCACTTGGGAGGTAGAGGCAGGCGGATCTTTGTGAGTTCAAGGCCAGCCTGGTCTACAGAGCGAGTTCCAGGACAGCTGGGGCTACAAGGAGACCCTGTCTCGAAAAGACCAAAAAAAAAAAAAGAAAATATCCGAGGTCTGCAACGCCTTCCAGGAACTGATGGAGGCAGATGGAAGAGTCTAGATCTTGGTTTAGCTTTTTGATTTGAGATTGGTAGAGCTGAAGATTGCCTGTTTCGCTAATGCTGGCATTTTTCGTAAGATTGGGCAATTTATTTAACCTTTCTGCTTGCCTAGCACACAAAAGCCCTGAGTTCAATCTCCAGCACCACATAGAGAAGACCTGGTAGTACTGTAATCCCAGCACTTAGGAGGTGGAGACCAGAGGACCAGAAAGAAGTTCAAAGTCATCCCTGGTTACATGGAGAGTTCCAGGCAAGCCTGGGCTACATGAAGCCCAATCCGAATGACGATAAAATAATAAAATAACAACAAGCCGGGCATGGTGGCACACGCCTTTAATCCTAGCACTGGGGAGGCAGAGGCAGGCGGATCTTTGTGAGTTCTAGACCAGCCTGGTCTACAGAGCGAATTCCAGGACAGCTGGGGCTACAGGGACACCCTGTCTCGAAAAGACCAAATATATATATATATATATATATATATATATATATATATATATCAATAATAATAATGATGATATACCTCACTGGAGTTAATGTCAATGTCAATACACTTAAAACAATGTCTGGCTCAATGCATGGCTAATGACATTACTGTGCTTTTAGTAGATAAATGGACTGGAGGGAGGAAACAAAGGAATATATTAACTAGTCAGTTACTTCTGTTTTCCATGGCTCATTCTCACCAAATGAAACACCTAAAACGTATACACATTGACAAACATTACAAGGTAGATGAGCACATGTTGGTAGTCCCACTGGAGGGTGGGGAAGGCTTTGCTTCTTCTTTATCCCTTGTCAGATGCCGTTTGCACAGGTGATACAGTTTTATGTTCGTACTTTAACAAGGTGGGATGGCTCAGTGGGTAATGACACTTGCTCCCAAGCCAGACAACCTAATTCAGTTGTCCAGACCTACATGGCAGAGGGAGAGAGCTGATGCACAAAGGTTGTCCGCTGGACTCCACTCATGCTCAGTGGTACAAGCATCACTCAAGCATGAAGAGGAGGAAGAGGAGGAGGAGGAGGAGGAGGAGGAGGAGGAGGAGGAAGGGAAGAGCTGGGGGAGCAAGTAAGTTGTAGTAGCACAACTGTAACCTTACAGTTCTAGCCCTTGGGAGTCAGGCACAGAAATACAGCAAATTTGAGCCCAGCCTAGACTACAGACTACATAGTAAGATCCAGGCTAGCCTAGGCTACAGAATGAGACTTTGTGTCAGAAGAACTGAAAAACTAGCCTTGGTCTAAAATGCAGTGTCAGGCCTGGAGAGATGGCTCAGCAGTTAAGAGCAATGGTGCTCTTCTAGAGGACTTGGGTTCAATTCCCAGCGCTCACATGACAGCCAACAATTGTCTGTAATTCCAGTTCCAGGGAATCCGACACTCTTCTGGCTTCTACAGGCTTTGCACTACATGGATGCATTTACAGACATTCAGGCAAAACACTCATACACATAAAATAAATGAAAATAAATAATAAAATTAAAATGCATTATCAGCTGGCCTTCAAAACCACAAATCTTAGGCAGGTAGACACATCTACACTTTGCAGAAAGATGTGGGAGTGACAGATTCTCATTGCATTTAAGAAATTATTTCTGCGCTTCTTTCTAGGGCTACAGCTGCCTCTGTGATACAGAAGATGCACAGGGCCAGGTGGCTGCATCGCCATCAAGCCCTAGATCCCTGGTTATTTCCACCTTGGCTGGCAGTGCTGTGCCAATTACTTCTACCCCATGTTACCTGCCCAGAGCCCTTGCCGCTCTGTCTTTTTCTTTCCTTCATAGCACCTGTATGCTCTCAGACACAATCTTGTCTATTCACATGCTTGCTTTGTGAAGGGAAGCATCATCAGATAAGGCCCCACATGGCCACCATCCCTGGAGAACAGCGACAAAGCACTCAAAAGGTGCTTGAGAGAAACAGAAACAAATGAACGCATGCGATTGTTAACAAGGCAGGACGGGTAAGCGGCAGGCCTCCCATGTCGAAGCTCTCGCCCGATGGAAATGGGCACGCTCCTGGAACACATGGGGTAGATCTGACTGGAACTCAGAGTAGGATGGAGCACAGGTCAGCAGTTCAGAGCCAGTGTGGCCACATGGGGCATCTTGCTTTGAACTCCAGGGAAAGGCTTAACAGTACCCCTTCTTAGCAGTCTGCCCGCTCTTAAAACAGCTATTACTGGGGCTGGAGAGGTGGCTCAGCAGTTAAGAGCACTGGCTGCTCTTGCAGAGGACCTGGGTTGGGTTTCCAGCACCCACATGGTGGCTAACAACCATCTGTAACTCCAGTTCCCAGGGATCTGACACTCTTCTGACCTCTGTGGGCATTGCATAAACACAATGCACTTACATGCATGCAGGCAAAACACTCATATACATAAAATAATAAATACCTTAAAATATGATTTTTAAAAAACTATTATGAGCCTCAGTGGACCCCTTAATAATAATAAGTGCCAGGTAGCTTAGCAAGTTAAAAGTAACACTTTAGGCAGGGCTTGGTGGTGTATGCCTTTAATCCCAGCACTCGGGAGGCAGAAGCAGGTGGATCTCTGTGAGTTCAAGGCCAGCATGGTCTACATAGTGAGCTCTAGGCCAGCTAGGACTAAAGGGAGACCCTGTCTCAAAAAGACCAAAAAAAAATGACATTTTACATAGCAGGTGCAGTGAGGCTCACACAATTGAGTCCATCCTTTACCACCAACCGTTTATCTAAAGGAAACCCCACTCACCTCACTTTCCTCATTTGCAGCCTAAGGGATAGATAGAAGCTTTGTATTTGACTGTGCCAATTCTGAGTCATTGATAGTGACACCTTCCTGTAGTTTCAGCCTTTGGGGGGCTGAGGAAGGAAGAGTGCTACAAATTCAAGCCCCACTTGATCTATGTGGTGAGTTCCAAGTCAGCTAGGGCTGTGTAGCAAAACTCAGTGCTAACAACAACAACAAAAAATCTGATCTCAAAGAAACAAAAATAAAACATTAATCAGCATAGTGGGTTGCAGCCAATATTCTAGAAAGTGAAATATGATGGACTAGAATATCAAATAGATGTGTGGCACTAAGAATTGTCTTGTGAAACTTACTTTGCCTGCAGAAAAAAAGCTGCATTGTACAGGGGTATCCAGGCTCCTAAGCCAGAGAGGCCGATCAATAGATCGGTACTGCTTCTTGTCCCATTGCCTGTTTCCCATTGTTTGCTTGGCGACCGATCTGGGTTCCAAGTGTAATGAGATTTGGCTGCGCTCTCTAACTGTGGACACAGTGACCTAGAAAAAACGAGCCACTCAATGCTGCATTTACTGTCCAACATGACATCAGCCAGAAGGCATTGCGAAAATAATAATATTATGATCATCAAGGGAAGGCTGTTGTATGCCACATTCTGTGATCAGTGACTGACTGACATGCACTAGTCCATTCTCACAAGGTATATGTTATTCAAGGCACACATTATCATTTGCTGCATCAACAAAAGGAGACAAGGACATTATGACGTAGCCTTCTAAGACCATAGGATCAGTAAGAGGTCAAGGTGGGACTAGAGCTCTTATCGGTCCATCTTTGGAGTCCCTTCCATGACAGGCTTTTTCCACCAGGCTGAGACATTTTACAACAAACTTGCTTTGAACTAGCAGTCCACCCCATCTGCGGGGACCCATGGGAGTTAAGTAACCAGACATCCTAGACTCTGACCCACACTGGGTAAAACTGAGTTGGTTTACATCTAAGAGAGCCATTAAACTACCCTTCACAAAGCCGCTGGGGGAGCAGGATACTCCAGAAGGCCTGAATTAAACTGAAAGGTCTAATTTGGGGACATTCTTAATACACCAAATTTCTTCCAGAACATTTGGTCCTTTGAGAATTCCCTAAATTGCCAACGATTAGACAGAAAATTCCATCTCCTTCTTCCTGGTTGCCTTACAGTGCCCAGCACTCCCCTTACCTAGGAATAAACTTCATTCCACAGCTGCTTGGTACTTCTTCATTTCTATACATAACTGGCTTTCCCTAGTGTAGTCACATCTGGCCAGTGACACTGGTCAAGAACATGTTCGGTGTCCCCAGGAATAGAGAAGAAAGAAATCTGTGTATTGACTACCCTTATTTTACAGAATTCTAAGTTTTTTAAAGTCCCCATCTAGATTACAACATCCTCACTTCCTCAAGGTTCTGAGGAAATTAGTCAGGGCTTAAATTAAACTTTAACCTTGTTTCAAATTAAAAATACAATTTAGCACATTAGTTTCATATGTTCCTACTTCCTAGCCTTGAAAAAAAAAAAAAAAAGCTCTTTGACAGCTGTGCTTAAAGTCTTGCTTACCATTCAATAACCAACAGGGCCCAACCCCATGGATGGTGCTTTGTGCAATTTCACACACTCCTTCCCCTCGCCTTCTTTTTATTTTAATTACATTTATTTAATTTTCTCTGTGTATAACGCAAGTGTGGAGGTCAGAGGACAACATTTGGGGGAATCTGCTCTCTCCTCCCCCCATGTGAGTCCTGGGGATCTACTCCGGGTCATCAGACTTGGCAGCAAGCACCTTTACCTACTAAGCCATCTCACCCCCCCACACACATTCTTTACTCTGATCCTTCATCCCTGAACATCTCCAGAGCAGCAGTACCCTCCTAATGTTTACATTTGCGCTGTGTCCAGTACAGGTGCCGGCTGAGTTAGATTCCTTTAAGTAAACTACTACATTGAATTCTGTTTTACTTTTTCTTTTGAGATATGTTCTATGTTGTCAGACTGGCCTGGAACTCATTACGTAGTTGAGGATTATTTTGAATTTCTGATCCTTCTGCCTCTACATTCTGAGTCCTGGGATTACAGGTATATGCCACCATGCCTGGTTTATGCAGTGCTGAGGCTCGAACTAGGGTTTCATGCATGCTAGGCAAGCACTCTACTGAGCTACAGCCCTGGCCCTCAATTACTTACGTGACTGCTCTTTCTAGTACTAAGAATAAGACTCAGGCTTCATACATGTATAAGTACATACATATATAAGTGTCCTCCCACTAAGCTATACCCCAGCCTCATTAACCTTTTCACTGAAGTATAGCAGTCTTATAGACATTTGCACATATGTGTTTGCTTGTCCGTGTCAGAGAATATATCCCACAGTCCAGAAGCCCTGAACTCTCAACTGTCCTGATTTAGTGACACCAAAGGTGGCCTTGTTTCCTTGTCATTTTGTTTTGCTTCACTTTGTTTCATTTTGTTGAGACAGAGCCTCACTCTCTAGACTAGATCAAGTTCAAACTCACAGCAATCTTCCTGCCTCTGCTTCCTCCTACATGCTGAAGGCCTGAAAACCTCACCTGACCTCTTTCCTAATTTTGGAACTTGCTATAATCAGAACAACTCAAAATGTGAACCCTTGAGTCGGGCGTTGATTCTTTATGGTGCTGAGAACGAACCCAAGGCCTGGTACAGCCTAGGCCCTTTCTCTCTCCACTTAGCTGCATCTCTCCATCTCTCACCCTGGTTTGGGCATTGAACATGGTTGGCAAGCCTTACCGCGTCATTTTGTGTGGAATAGCTTTCTTTTTTACTCGCCTTTGCTGCACAACATTCTACTCTGACTATACTTGACTATACTTATTTTTTTATGTGTATGCATGTACTGTCTGCATGTAGGTCTGTGTACCCCTGTCCTGCAATGCTGCAGAGGTCAGAAGAGGGCATCGGATTCCCCTGGAACTGGAGCTAAAGATGGTTCTCAGCTGCCATGTGGGTGCTGGAGATTGAACCCGGGTCCTCTGCAAGAGCAGCCGGTGCTCTTAACTGCTAGGCCATCTCTCCAGCCCCCTTGACTATACTTTTTTATTTGTTCATTCTACTAGGGTTTTTATTTGTTTGGTTTTATGTTTTGTTTTTAGAGGCAGAGTCTCATGGAACCTGGCCTAGTCTATAACTCTCTACGTAGCTGAGGCTGACCTTGAACTCCTGATCTTCCTGCCTCTATTTCCCAAGTGCTGGGATTATATGCATGGGTCACCAGGCCCACCTCTATTCTACTTTTGACAGACATCAGATTGTTCCTAATTCAGGACTCAAGAACAGAGTTTCTATGAAAAGACTTATATGTCTTCTAGTCCAGCATTTATTAATAACAGTTTTTCAGCTTTTGTAGATACTCCTAGAAATTATCTTTTAAGACGTATTTTATTTATGTGTGCACATATGGGTGCAGATCCCCAAGGAGGCCAGAAGAGGGCGTTGGATTCCCTAGAGCTGGAGTCACAGGCAGTTGTGAGCTGCCTGATGTGGTTGCTGGGAACTGAGCTCTGCCCTCTGGAAAAGCAGCAAGCACTCTTAACCACTAAGCCATCTCTCCAGCACCCTCCCAGGTAGTTTAGGGCTACTTGTAGGAATTGACAAATCCTATGAAGCAAGCTGGAGCTCCTACATACTAAAGAACAAAAGTGATTATGACAGTGCGATACAAACAGAACCAGAGGATTGGAAGAGAATCTACAGACTCACAAATACTCATCACTTGATTTATGATCGAGGTGACATTGCAGTCCAGAGAGAAGGGGCTGTTTTCAATAAACAAGACCAGATCAGCTGGATAAACACACTTTAAAAAATTAAGAGAATGCATTAAAATTAATTCCAGATGGATTTATGCATCTAAATGTGAAAAGCTTTAAAGCAAAACAATACAACTTTTTTATATATACATATATATGTGTGTATATATATATCTGCGTGTGTGCACATATATATCATATGCAGAGAAGAATATGATTTGACATAAGATTTCTTAGAGAAGATAAAAAATTAGCCATAAAGGAATAAAACTGATAAATTTTACTTTTTTTGTCTTTTTGAGGCAGGGCCTCCCTAATAGCTCCAGCTGTCCTGGAGCCCACTATGTAGACCAGGCTGCCCTTGAACTCACAAAGATCCACCTGCCTCTGCCTTCTGAGTGCTGGGATTAAAGGCATGTGCCACCACACCCAGCTCAAATTTTACTACTTTTAAAATAAGAGCATGGAGCCCTGTGTGGTGGCGCACGCCTTTAATCCCAGCACTCGGGAGGCAGAGGCAGGCGGATCTTTGTGAGTTCAAGGCCAGCCTGGTCTACAGAGTGAGTTCCAGGTCAGCTGGGGCTACAGGGAGACCTTGTCTCGAAAAGACAAAAAAAAAAAAAAAAAGAGAGAGAACTGATAAGCCTCCCAGGTGGCTCAGTGTTAAAAGCACTTATGCCCAAGCCTGACAACCTGAGTTTGATCCCTGGGACCCAAACAGCACATGGAGAGAACCAACCACCACAGTTTGTCCTCTGACTTCCACATGCATAGGAAAATAAATAAATATAGAAGAACTGCTTATCTAACAGGCATGGTAATAAAAGCCTGTGATCCCAGCACTTGGAAAGTAGAGGCAGGAAAATTGGGAGTTCAAGGCCAGCCTTGGTTACATAAGACCCTGTCTCAAAACAAGACTGTTTATCAAAAGACTATTAAAGAATTGAAAGCGCAGACTGAGAAAATATATTTACAAAATTATCCAGGGCTGGAAAGATGGCTCAGATGCTCTTACAGAGGATCTGGGTTCAATTCTCAGCACCCACAGGCAATTAACAATTATCTGTAACTCCAGTCCCAGGGAATCCAACACCCTCTTCTGACCTCCACAGGCATTGCACAACATGGATGCACTTACATACATGTAGGCAAAATATTAATACACATAACATAAAAATAAGTAAAATATTTTTAAAAGTATATCCAACAGAGGACATATAAATATAATAATATTATAAACAAAGATCTCTTACATGTAAACTGCAAGAAGATAACTAAAGGGAAGAAAAGAAAGGAACAACAGAAGGGCACATACCCTCTCTCTGTGTCTCTTTTTTTTTTTTCCAATGGTTGCTTTTTTATTATTTTATATATATTTTGTACAAGATTATCAAATCTAGACCCGTGTCCCCCTCCCTACTCCCATACCCCACCTGAGCTCATGCATTCTGCCAAACATCTTTTTCATTTTTTTCTCAGTGTTTCTCAAAATTCTCTATGTAGAAGTTGACTGTTTTGAGCAGAATTTCACCGTTTCAGTCAATTCTTTGATGTTGTTGTTCTTCTTCTTCTTTCCAATATGCATCACTCCCAACTACTTGGACAAAAGCTCAAGGAGCCCTGCACAAGAAATACAACTAGGTAATTGGCGCTAGCATCCACAGATGAGGGATACCATTCGTCGTTTGTTTTTCTGGGACTGTGTTACTTCACTTAACATCTTCTAGCTCTGTCTCTTTCTGTCTCTCTATCTCACTATATCTCTCTGTCTCAGTCTCTGTCTCTTTCTCTCTCTACCCTCTCTGTTTCTCTAATTGTTTCTCTATCTCTCTTTTACACACCACACACCACACACACACACACACACACACACACACAAACACACACACACACCTGGCTCTCCATACCATCAGATTTCCCATACATGAACCAAAAACAGCCCAGAAATTTTCTTTGAGACAGGGTCTCATGTAGCCCAGTACAGTCTTGAACCTCTGATCCTCCTCTAACAATTAAAAAAATTTATTTTATTCATTGTTAGTGTGTAGGGTGTGTATAATGTGCATGGGGAGCCCATGTGGATGGAAGTCAGATACATTTTGGGACTCCACTCTCTCTTTGCACCATGAGTTCTGGAGGTTGACCTCAGGCTTCTTTGGCAAACTCTACTCATTGATTAATCTTGCCTGCCTCCTGCAACAATTTTATTCAAAGATATCTCTGTGCTAACTAAACACAGACTCTTTTTCTCTTGTCACCACTCTTTAGCTATCAAGGTAACAACTTACCTAACATTTCACCTCGCTGTCCTATAAACAACCTAGAAAGAATAAAAAGCACACAGATCTTTGGTAATCAGCAGGAATCTGGGATTCAATATCCTACAGATACTGAGGGCCACTGTATTCAGCTGACCAATAAACCTGTGAAAAAGTCCCCAAGGGAAAAGTAGATTAAGCCTTCACAGAGACCAGCACACTGGGCAGAAATTTGGTGTTAGCAAGAGTGTGGACTGACGCTCTCACACCTGCTGGGAGAATATTTGTTTCATTTTATTGTTTGTTGTTGTTTAGCTTGGGGGGATGGGTGGCTTATTTGTTGGGTTTTGCTTGGTTTAATTTTTTGAGACAGAGTCTCGTTTTGTAGCCCTGGCTGGCTTGGAACAGTCTATGAATTCTAGGCCTGCCTCTACTTCCAGAGTGCTGGTATGGAAGGCATGCTGCCACAACACTTGGCATTTGACTGATTTTTTTGAGACAAGGTCTCATGTATCCCAGGCTAGCTTCAAATTCACTATGTAGCCAAGAATGACCTTGAATTTGTGATCTTCCTACCCCCACCTCCAGAGTGCTGGGGTTATAGGCAGGTGCCACCATAATGAGTGTGTATAGTGCTGGGAATTGAACCCACAGCTTCATGAATGCTCAGCAAGCACTCCACTAAATAAGCCGTATCCACAGCCCTTGGTTTTCCTTAATGTTACAGTTACTGACATCCACAAAATAATTTTATAGAATCTGCTCACATTTTTGCCTCTGCCCAGGTCCAAGAGGGCATGAGGTAGTGGCCAGGAAGCTTCCAGAACCTCATTACCCTGAATGTACACTTGAAGCTGTGGCCGCACGCACCTTCCTTCTCTATCCATGACAGAGACCTTTCTATACTTTGTGTCTTCTCTCAGTTCTTCCCCTCAGACATGAAACACTCCCATTTCTCTGCTTGGCGTTTTGCTCCAGTCTTGCTAGAGTCTGAACACACCCCTGGGAATAAGACTTGATTCTGACCAGGCTGGAGAAACAAACAGACACACAACAGCAAACAACATGTGTTTCCAATTGTGTCCAAAGACCCAAAGCTTTCCGTCTCTTCTGAAATGTGTCCCCAGAGTGAATTCTTAGCAGTCAAGGTTACGGTCATTTTAATTTCTCTATAGGTTGGAATTGCAAAATCCTCCTCCTCAAAGATTAGACCCATACATACTGAAGGTGTATTCTAGCATCTGCCTCTGTCCCCCACGCTCTCTTTTGTCAATGTGACTTGTGAAATGGACTCATTGGTTTTCCATATCTCTTGACAACTAGTGAAATGACACTTTCTTTCTTTCTTTTTCTTTCTTCTCTCTTTTTTCTTTCTTTCTTTTTTCAAACAGGGTCTCACTATGCAGTTCCAGCTTCCCTCAAATTTGCAAAGATCCTCCTTTCTCTGTCTCGGAAATTCTAGAATTAGTCATTTGTCACACTCCTGACCGGTTGGTCGTGTTCTGTTTTGTTGTTTGGTTTTCTGAGACCCCCGTCCGAAGCTTCCACGCAGGTGGCTTTCTTGTGTAGTGTAAGATCGCTTGCCTAGGATGGTACCTCTCAAACTATGCTGGGCTTACCTTCTTCAATTAGCAATCAAGACAATCCGTAATAGATATGCCCACAGGACAATTTGACCTAGGAAATTCCTCCAGTGGATTTGTAAACACACTTTGTAAGTGTGTTTTTTTCTCCCTTCCTATTTCTTTTTATAGTAATCAGGAGTTCACATAATCTGACCACTTTACCATTAAGTTTTCCTTGAAATTTTGAAGCAATGTTTTATATATAGCAAAAAAATGACCTTTCATCTGTTACATGGCATGTGTCTTCCCCAATATTTGGTTTCTCCCCTTAATTTGTGGTAGTTTTTTTTTTCTTATAAATATCAATTTTATGGTTTCATGGGAAGATCTATTTATTAAAACATAAGTATTTTAATGAAATATTTAAGGAAGAATTCTCCATTTCCAAACTATTAAACAGCTACATATTTATTCCTAATATGGCTCAACTTGTTACACTTCTGGAAGAGCAAGAGAAGAGAGAGAGAGAGAGAGAGAGAGAGAGAGAGAGAGAGAGAGAGAGAAACTGACATACTTTGGCTGATGCTATCCTCCTGCCTGAATTATAGGCCAGCCTGGGCTACATTGCAGGAGATGGTCTCAAAAACAAAGAGGAAAGGGAAAGGAAAAGAAAAAGGAGAGGAGAGGGAGAGAAGGAAGGGAGAGAATGGAGGGGAGGGGATGGGAGGGGAGGGGAAGGAAAGGAGAGAGAAAGGAGCTAAGCCGACAGAGTAGGAAAACCAATGAGAGATTAGGAATGACAGTGTCAAATAAAAACAGAATTACTTCACTATATTAAAGAGAGCTTGGAGTGAAGAAACCCTACTGCACAACTGTCAGTTATGCCAAGTGAAACAGTGTCATTTACTGAATGATGGCAATGTCCCCTGCTTGATTTTCTGTGTTTGGAGGATGTGGTGGGAGAAAAGTTTGGTACCAGAGGGCTCTCCCTGGCAGTCCAGCATAGCAGACAGTCCCCATAATGCCCAGACTAGAGATTTGGGCTAATGGAAGTTTCCGGTACAATAACAGTGCAAAAGCCTGAGTTACAATAGGAGGCGAGCAAACAAGAAGAGCTGAAGGCCTAGCTCTTTCCTCAGCCCCCAGCAGCCAACTACCCACCACCTATGGTGTCTTCACCTATTCCATTGACCTTAGGGGAGTGCTCTGGACTTTTGTACTTCACTACTTTTTTCCCTTTTTGTGAAAAAAAGTTTTTTTTTTTAATTTATTTTGGCTGACATATGCAAATATAAAGTTGCACATATCACAACTGTCACATGAAGTTTCATGCATGTGTACATTGTTTAAAGCTTAAATCCGCTGAACATGTCTATGTCATTAAACATTTATAATTTGTGGTTAAAACTTCCACAGTTCTTTCTTTGAGCCTTTTGAAATGCATGCAACATTACATCTATATTTATCCTACTATAAAATCCATACATACACCAAACTTACAAAGTCTGAAAATAGGGGCTGGAGAGATGGCCTAGCGGTTAAGAGCGCCGACCGCTCTTACAGAGGACCCGGGTTCGATCCCCAGCACCCACATGACGGCCAAGAACCGTCTGAAACTCCAATTCCAGGAGAACTCCAGTTCCAGGGGAATCCGAGACCCTCTTCTGACCTCCGTGGCATTGCACGACACGGGTGCACAGACTTGCATGCAGACAGTACATTCATACACATACAGAAATAAATAAAAATTAATTAAAAAAAAAAAGTCTGAAAATAAACTAAGGGTTAATTCCAAAACACATTTAGGGATTCACAGTTTAACCATAAACTTGCATGTAGATATATATATATATATATATATATATATATATGCATATATATATGTGTGTGTGTATGTATATTCCTAAATTATATAGCAAGTTGATGTATGTTTTAATGTACTTTAAAAGAGATTTACCAACTGCTCTTGCAGAGGACCCAGGTTCGATCCCCAGCACCCACATGGCGGCTGAGAACTGTCTTTAACTCCAGTTCTAGGGGAATCTGACACCCTCTTCTGACCTCCGCAGCATTGCACAACATGGGTGCACAAACCTACATATAAACAGTACACACATACACATAAAAAATTATTCATTAAAAAAAAGAAATTTATTCTTTCTCATAAATCTTAGAACTGAAGAAAATAGAGACATATACTTCACACTATAACTATAGTGATATCAATGTGGTATTATCTTTACTGACCAATTATTCACTTTGAACTTACATATAAGGATTTGGCGCTAGGATCCACAAATGAGGGATAACATACGCCATTTGCTTTTCTGAGATTGTGTTACTTCACTTACCATAACAGCTTCTAGTTCCATCCATTTACCTGCAAATTTCATGATGTCGTCTGTTTTTGGTTTTGATCTTTTTGAGACAGGGTCTCCCTTTAGTCCCAGCTGGCCTGGAGCTTTCTCTGTAGACCAGACTGACCTTCAACTCACAGAGATCCACCTCCCTCTGCCTCCTGAGTGCTAGGATTAAAGGCGTGTGCAACCATGCCTGGCAGATGTCATCTTCTTTTTACTGATGCATAAACTCCATTGTGTAAATGTACCACATTTTGATTTTCCACTCATCAGTTGAAAGATACTTGGGTTGTTTCTAGCCCTTTGCTATTGTAAAAAGAACAGCAATAAACATAGTTGTGCAGGTATCTATGCTATAGGATAAGTCCTTTGGGTATACACCCAGGAGTGGTATGGTTGGGTCAAGTGGTAGGTTCATGTTTAGTCTTTTTTTTTCAAAGCCAATTTTTATTGAAGCTTCATGCATTTCATACAAAAGGTCAAATCAAATCTAGACCCATCCCCCACTCCCTGACCCCCACCCCACTGAGCTCATGCATTCTGCCAAACATGTTTTTCATCTTTTTCTCTCTCAAAATTCTCAAGTCAGAAGTTTACTGTTTTGAGCACAAGTTCACCATTTCAGTCAGTTCTTTGACCCAGTCTTGTTGTTGTTGCTGTTGCTGTTGCTGTTGTTATTCCTTCCAATATGCATCACTCCAAAATATGCACATATGCATGCCACATATATCATAGGTTTTAGCATCTTCAGCTTATGATTCTTTTCTTTATTAGGCTGAAAGATGTTGTGATGGATAGCTTTAGTGTCAACTTGACACACCTGGGTTGAGGGAGCCTCAATTGGGGAACTGGCTCCATTGGATTGGCCTGTGGCCACATCTGTGGAGTATTGTCTTGATGGTTTAGCAGTGTGGGAGGGCCCGGCCCACAATGAGTGGTGCCACCCTGGGCAGGTTGTTGTGTACGGTATAAGAGGGCAGGCTGGGCATGAGCCAGGGGAGCAAGCCAGTGAACAGCATTCCTCCATGGCCTGTGCTTCATCTCCTGCCTCCAGGTTCCTGCCCTGAGTTCCTGCCTTGGGCTCCATAAGTGATGAACTGTGACCCAGGAGATGTAAACTGAATAAACCTTTTCCTCCCCAAGTTGGTGTCAGTCAGAGTGTTTTGTCACAGCAATGGAAGACAAACTAGAACACCTGCCCTTGTGCTCCACACTGGGGTTTCCCTTCCCATGGTCACCAAATGAGGTCCAGTAAGCACCACATCCTATCTTGATCTTCCTGTTCTGGTCTCCATGATACAGCCTGGGTAGTCCAACAATGGCAGTCTCTACTCTGAAGAGGCTGAAACCCCAGCAGTAGCTCAGTCCACAAGTTGGATGTCTCAGCAGTCCCTATCTGGCACTGAAGGTTTGGAGGATTCTTGGAGAGACATGAGTCTTCAGTCTATATTGGAAGGTTGAAAAGTTATGTCTCATGTCTTTGAAGGATGGCAAAAGCAGTGGCAGCCACAGGGTAGCTACACTTGCCAGTAAGACAGGCAAAACAACTGTGCTCTTTCATTCATTCATTTATTTATTTTATTTATTTACTTTTTGTCTTTTACATTTTTAGTCTTTTAAGAGTTCTCCACACTGCTTTCCATAGGGGTTGCATGAGTTTGCAATCCCATCAGCAATGAATGAGCGTTCCCCATTCCCCACACCCTCTCCAGCATTTGGTATCCTTTGTTTTCTTGATCATAGCCAGCCTTACTGGGGTAAGATGAAATCTTAAAGTGGTCTTAATTTGCATTTCCTTAATTACTAAGGAGGTTGAACACTTTTTAAGATGTTTCTTAGTCATCTTTACTTCTTCTCTTGATAAGTCTCTGTTCTTTTCTTTACTCCCTTCTCTCCCTTCCTTCCTCCCTCCTTCCCTATGTTCCTTCCTTCTTTTCTCTTTTCTGGAGACAGTCTTTACTCTATAGCCTTGGTTGGCCTGGACTACACCATGTATGCCAGGCTGGCTTCAGACTTGTGGCAATCCTCCTGCCTGGGCCTTCTGCATGATTGCAGGTGTGAGCCACAGCACCAGACTTAAATTAATCCTTACCCTTGAGTTTCCCTCCATGGAGCGAGCTGTGAATGGAAGGGCACACCCTAGTCCATAAGGAAATGTGTGGGTTCTTTTTATTCCCCAGATATGAATCCAGAGGCTCTTTGAGAGCTGTGAACCACTGCTAAAAGGAGACAACAGAGTCCAATATGGGAGATGGTTGTGGTACCCAACCAGTCGCCAGCTCCCTCCAGCTCTGAAGTATCAGCAGCTCTCCTGGATGGTACCCCCTGCTTCACAGGAGCTTCTTTCAATGCTCCTCCACCCCACAACTTCAAAGGGTCCCCCTAGAGCTCCGTTCATCAACCATACATTCCTTAACTGATGTCCCTGTTCTCTAACCTCAGATAACTCCAAGAGAGACGGGAAAGCCACCCAAGTGCTTACTGACCAAAATGGATAAACAAAGTGTGGTATGTACTCAAAAAAGAATATTATTGGACCTTGAAAAAGAAGGAAATTCTAACACACGTTGTACTGATGAAATCTGAAGAGATTATGTTGCCTGGCATGGTGGCATACTCCCATAATCCCAGTACCTGGAAGATGGAGACAAGCAGATCAGAAGTTCAAGGTCATCCTCATCTACACAGTATGGTCAGGACAAATCTAAGCTACATGAGATCCTGTCTCAAAAAAAAAAAGCAAGCAAACAAAAAAACAAGCAATAGCAATGAAATGGGAGCTGAGGGTATAGATGAGAAGCTGGGTGCTTGCCTAGCATGGCTGATGCTCTGGTTTCTATCCTTAGCACTGGAAGGTTGAGAACATACATAAAACCAGCATGGGGGCTAGCCAGATGACTCAGCAGTTAGGAACACTGACTGCTCTTTCAGAAGACCTAGGGTTCAAGTCCTAGCACCCATATGGCAGCTAACAACTGTTTGTAACTCCAGTTCTAGGGCTATCCTACACCTTCTTCTGACTCCACAGGCACTTTGTGATATGGGTGCATTTACATACATGCAGACAATACACTCGTACACATAAAATAAAAATAATAAATAAAATAAAACAGCATGCTGGTTGATATCTTTAATCTTAGAGCTCAGAAGGTCGAGGCAGGAGGATCCGAAATTCACAGAGCAAGTTCTAGACCACCATGGACTACATGAGATCTTGTCTCAAAAAAACAGAAATCCAGGTATGCTAGCACATACCCGTAATCCCATCACTTAGAAGGCTTCAGGAAGATTTGAACACTAGCTCAAGGCCGGCCTGATTTACACTGATAAAGCCTTGCTTCAAACAAATGGAAAGATCCGAAATTCACAGAGCAAGTTCTAGACCACCATGGACTACATGAGATCTTGTCTCAAAAAAACAGAAATCCAGGTATGCTAGCACATACCCGTAATCCCATCACTTAGAAGGCTTCAGGAAGATTTGAACACTAGCTCAAGGCCGGCCTGATTTACACTGATAAAGCCTTGCTTCAAACAAATGGAAAGATCCGAAATTCACAGAGCAAGTTCTAGACCACCATGGACTACATGAGATCTTGTCTCAAAAAAACAGAAATCCAGGTATGCTAGCACATACCCGTAATCCCATCACTTAGAAGGCTTCGGGAAGATTTGAACACTAGCTCAAGGCCGGCCTGATTTACACTGATAAAGCCTTCCTTCAAACAAATGGAAAGATCCAATAGTTTCAAAGTCTAGATTGTGTAGTCAGCTACATCCTTCTCACTGTCCTTCCACCTCACAGTAGAAGGTCCACTGGAGACAGCGTGCTTCCTCCAGATGGGGAACTCTGTAGCCTGGGCATAGACATCTCAGAGAGTCTCCTTGCAGAAGCTCAGGTAAGTCTTGTAGGGCTGAGATCTCTACCTCTCTGCCCTTACAAAGCATGTTAACTCTTAACTGCTCAGGCAGGATTCACTTTCTCGAAGTGACTACGAATCTGTTCTAGTTTGCTTTCTATTGCTGTGATAAAACACTGGAGAGGATATGGTCTATTTGCCTTACAACTCCCAATCACAGTCCATCACTGAGGGAACCCAGGGCAGGAACTCAAGGCAGGAACCTGGAAGCAGGAGCTGAAGCGTAGACCATGGAGGAAGGCTGCTTACTGCCTGCTCTGCTAGAGCTTATCTTCTAAGACTGAACAATAAGAAAAGATAACTAAGTAAATTATACGTCAGATGGTGATAAGTGAGTGTGATGAAGGAAAAAAAAAAACTCACCATGGGAAGAGAGGATTGCAGGCTTGGAAAGGGGTAGCGATTGTGATTTTTTTTAACAGGCTGTTTATTTGGAGAACTGGGAACCTACTAAAGACTTGGAGCTGTGAGTGTTTGCTGGTTGGATGCCTGAGAGTGACAAGTGGAGTGAGAGGGAGCCTGGAGGGTGAGAGGAAAGGCAGAGGCTGTGGTGAAGTATTGGCAAGCAAAGGTAGGAAAACAGCCAGGGAGTTGCAGAGACCTGGGTTCCGATCCCAGCACTCATATAAAAAGCCTCAGCCATCTCTAATGCCAGCACTGAGGAGGGCAGAGACGGGAGAACTGCTGTGGTTTGCTGGCCACCAGCCTAGGTGGAAAACAGTGAACTGCAGGTTCAGTGGGAGACCCTGTCCTAAGGGAGTAAGATGGGGTGATAGAGCAGAAAACCCAACATGCTCCTCTGTCTTCTATATGAACACACACACACACACACACACACACACACACACACAAGGCAGCAGGGAGCTAGTGACCTAGGACCTTGTAGATTGAGGCAGGGACTTGGTAATATGATAGATGATAGATAGATAGATAGATAGATAGATAGATAGATAGATAGATAGATAGATAATAGATGATAGACAGATAGATGATAGATGACAGACAGACAGATAGATAAAGCATGGAGGCAGATTGAAATATTGTTCAGGATTGTTAAGGGAAGATGTACACATTACCATTCAGGATGAGAACTTGGAAAGGCACCAAGCCCGGCCCAGTACTGTTGAGAGAAGAAGCACCTTCAGTGGACTCTGAGCCTTGTCCCAACGTCAGGATGAATGTGGCCAGCCACTGGAAGATGGCCCCCTGAACACGGAAGACCAGGAACCTACTTGCTTTCCAGGCTCATAAAGGGACTTGATGACCCTAGTCTGGCTTCCAAAAGAAGAAAAGATGCCAAACATATTATTCTCAGTGCGATGTGACTATTTTTCACTATAAAGCAACATAATATAAATTCATATCATAGGATCAAAGCTTACATGAGCAACCCCAGCCCCAAGTTGAAGTGAGCCCCAGAGGGGGATTGACTCAGTCTTTGCACCTGCATGGCCTCTGGGTTAGACCCCTAAGGCCACAGTGTCCGCCCCACAGCTGTGCCACTTTCTGGGGACACTTGGCAACCCATCAGCTGTCCTTCCTGCTGCTATTCTGATCTCAGCACTCGGTGTTTGCGCCAAGTCGATGTAACCCTCGGGGCCTCCACTTACCTCTGAAGCAACCCTGATGGTTCTTACCTCCAAGAGCGGCTACAAGAAATAGATGGGTGTGGTGGCGCACACCTTTAATCCTAGCACTTGGGAGGCAGAGGCAGGCGGATCTTTGTGAGTTCAAGGCCAGCCTGGTCTACAGAGTGAGTTCCAGGACAGCTGGGGCTACAGGAGACCCTGTCTCAAAAGCACCAAAAAAAAAAAAAAAAGAAAGAAAGAAAAAAGAAAGAAACAGATGGGACAAAATTTCAACGGCCAGCAACTCACCGTCTGACATTTTCATTCTCTTTCTTCTTTCCCTCCTTCTCTTCTCTCCAGGTGTCACCTCGCCATCCCAGGGTTGGCTTTGAGCTATAATCTAGCCACGTAGCTGAAGATGACCTGGAGATTCTGCCTCCCCCTCTGCAGTACCAAGACACCACCATACCTTGTGTACAGCTACGCCAAATATCAAACCTGGGTCTTCCAGCCTGCTAGACAAGTGCCAAATCCCCATACATCCCCAGGCCCCACTCTCTGTCTTATTGAATCATTTTCCAGCCTCTTGGGCCTCACCCCTGTGCCAGCTACCACGCTGCAGGCTGACACCGTTCTACCACATAAGCCTGATTATGTCCCTTCCCTAAACAGAACCAGACTCTTCAGTGTGAACCGGGAACCTGTGCCTCTCTACCACTAGCCTTAGAACAGAGTATTCCTCTTTCCCCAAAGGCGGTGCATCCTTGCTTGTATGTAGTTCTCTGGTGTACACAACACCTGATGTCCTATTACACATCCTTCAAGTTCTAGGCTCAAATGCTTACCTCCTCCATGACTTCCCAAGCTCCATCTTCTCAGAGGTAATATCTCACCAAACTCAGACTCCCAGTTCTTTTTCTTTTCTTTCCTTTGCTTTCCTTCCTTCCTTTCTCCCTCCCTCCCTCCCTCCCTTTCTTCTTTTTCCCTTCCTTCCTTCCTTCCTTCCTTCCTTTCTTCCTTTCCTTTCCTTTCTTTCAGACAGGGTCTCATGTATCCCAGGCTGGCCTCATACTCACCATGTAACCAAGAATGACTGTGAGCTTCCTATCTTCATGCTTCCACATCACGATTGTTGGGATTTCTGTGGTACTATACCACACCTGGTTTTTCATGTGGTGTTAGGGATTGAACCCAGGGGACTTTGTGAGTGCTAGGCAAGCACTCAGCCAACTAAGTAACACCCTTTTCTTTTGTACTTATTTAGTAGTTTTACTTTTTGGTTTTTGAAACAGTTTCACTACATAGCCTAAGCTGGCCTTGACCTCACTGCAATCCTCCTGCCTCGGCATCTCAGTGCTGGGTTTACAGATGTGAGCCACGACATTCCGTATTTTAGTTGACAGGTAAAGATGTATACGTTTTCATCTAGGTGTGGTGATGTATATCAGTAATCCCAGCACTCAAGAAGCTGAGGCAGGAGGATTACCATGGCTCTAAATCAAGCCCGGGCTACATGTGAGTTTCAGACCAGTGAGGCTATGGAGTTAAGACCCTGTCTCAGAAAGAGAAAAAAGATATAAACATCTTTAGTATGCAACAGGAGGTTTTGAAATAGATGGGCATTTGCCTGGGGAGGTAGCTCAGTGGTATAGCTTCCGTGTTGCATGCATAAGACCTTGGGTCTAATCCTCAGGATAGACAAAAAAACAAATGTTGGATGTGAAATTTGCCAACATCGTGGAATAGCTCAATTGAGTTAACATTATGCATTACCTCATATACTTAATTTTTTGTGGTGAGAAAAATCTACTCTCGGCAGTTTTGGAATACAACACATTGTTATTAATGACGGTCACTGAGTTATTCAACACAATTTTTTTTCAAGTTTCATACAATATATTTTGATCATATTTAGATCTATTCTCTTATCTGTACTCCCATTATTACCCCCATTCAATTTTCTGTACTCTTGTGGGGGGGTGGTGTGTGTGTGTGTGTGTGTGTGTGTGTGTAAAGGCCTGCAGATGTGTATCCCCAATTGCCCTTCAATGTGAGCCCATCCATTGGAGCCTGGTTAACCTACCAAGAGTCTCAGCCTAAAGAGCCTGAATCTTCCCCTCACAGCGGCCACCGGTTTCCATCAGGGAGGGTTGGGACCCACTCCCTACATCTATGCTGGGATTTTTGTCTGGTTTGAGCTTAGGTGAGACTCGTGCATGCTGTCACCATTGTTGAGTTCATACAAGTAACTGACCAGCTTTCTGGAAAACTCTTGTTTCCTTGTGGTTCATCCACCACCTCTGGCTCTCATAATCTTTCTGGCCTCTCTTCCACAAATGATTCCTGAGCTTTGGGAGGCAAAAGTCTAATATAGATCTCCTATTCAGGGGTAACCAGTCTGGGTTTCCATGTTAATCACCATCTACTATATAAGGAAGCTTCTCTGCTGAAAGTTGAGAGATGCAGTAATCTATGGGTATAGCCATGACTCCTTAGGAGTCAGTTTAATATTATTATCTATTTAGCAAAATAACACTATTGGACTTTCTTCCATGGCCTGTGTGTGAGCATCTTAGCCTCAGGATCCTAGGCTTAATATCAGTGTCAGCTGTGGACTCCATCCATGAAGCAGGCCTTAAATCCAATTAGAAAGTGGTTGGTTACTCCCATAATACTCATGTCACTATTGCGCCGCTGGGCATATCTTGCTGTAGTTCACAATATTCACTGCTGGGTAAGGTTGGTGATAGATTTTTCTCTGCAGGATCATGCATCACACCTTCTGGCACTATGAAAGCTAGCTAGTAGAGATGAGGCTCTGAAGTCAGCACAAGCTTGTTTACACTGCACACTCATGTAATGTCTTCAGCAATAGGTCCTTATCATGAAGTTCTTGTGGGTAACGAAGAGCAGGGGCAGTGCTTGAGGACCTATGGGACCCCTGGTCAACAACTTCTTAAGAAGGAGTCCATTCCTGGGATTGGGATCTTTTTATTTTTGCTAGACTATGATGTCTAGTAGGGACAATCTCCCTGCTATGAGGTAACTCCTTTTTATAAAGTATCAGATTCCCCTGGAACTGGGATCACAGATTGTTGTCAGCTGGAACTCACCATAGCTCTGAGGCTAACCTTGAACTCCTGATCCTCCTGTCTACCTCTCAAGTGCTGGGATTACAGATGTGGGCCACTATGCCCTGCTACACTCATTTTTAAAGATGTTAAGAAGGGCTAAGGTTGTAGCTTGATGGTCTAATACCTGCCGACTATGTGTAAATCTGCAGATTCCCAGTCAGTCAATCAACCAATCAATAGATATTGAGGGAAATGTATACTAAATGTGAAAAACAGGCAATACCTTTCTTCTGGACTTGAATCTGGCACAAGGCAGATGCACAATAAATGTCTATGGGCTTGGTACTGGCTTGTGACATCCGACAGGCCAATGAAAAGGATTATACATTGAGTATGGTAGTACACGCACTTGGGAGGCAGAGGCAGGAGAAAGAGGAAGAGTTCAAGTGTAGCCTCAGCTACAGAGTGACCTGAAGGTCAGCCTAGGCTGTAGAGACCCTGTCTTAGCAAAACAAAGAAAACGGACAGCAACCATTTCCATGTGGCCATGGACATCTCTTGTGCCCAAAGCTTCCAAAGTGACAAGCTGGCATCAAGGGCGTCTACTGAAGGCCTTCTAGAAGGAGCTGGAGGTGAGAGGACAATCTCTGGCCCTGGACAAGGTCCTGGATTCTTTGTAGAAGAGAAGAGTGCTCAGTCTTCTAGTAACAGAGACTGTCAGTAGATAGCAAGTGGATGTAAAGTCCTGCAGATATGTTGCTGTTCATCAGAGCTGGGAAGAGTCAGTGAGCCTAAGACACAAGATGCTGGCTCTTAAAGTGTGTTTTTTGTGAGTATGTCTCTGGATCCCCATCCAGAAGCAGCACCAAGTATTGTGCTCTTGCCCTGGCTGCCCTGGCCCACTCTCTCTTGGTGAACTGCAAGCCGAGTCAAAACTGGGGCAGGTTCTGGCCAGCCAAGATGTTTGACAGCACACAGAGATGAGGCCTGACTGTGTTCTGGTCCGGCAGGGGAGCCATGAGCCTGCTTACTGACCTGGACAAGTCAATTCATTTCTCTAAACTGCACAGAACCCTGTAATACTTGGCCCATGGGCAGGGGTGACAGTGCATATCATTAACAGCCTGTGGGCAGAGAGCTGCAACAGGTGTAGTGCAGCTCCTCCACCCCACCAAGAGTTCAAGGCCAATGTGGGCTACTAACCATATCTCTGACTAAAAATAAAATAAAATGGAGCATTCAGTGGTGGCATATATCTATAATTCCAGCACTCAGAAGGAGAGTTACAGGTTCAGGTTCACCCTGGGTGACATAGCAAGTTCAAGGCCAGCCAGGGCTACATGAGACCCACCTCAAAATAAATAAATTAAATTTGAAAAAATAAAAAACAAACAGCTACAATAAAAACAAAAGGGGAGAGCAGCCCCCTCCAGCAACTAACAGTGCTTGCTACAAAGCCTGGAGAACCTATATACATATATATGCATATACTGTTACACACACACACACACACACACACACACACACACACACACATTCTTTAATTTAAAAACAAAATGCGAGGGACTAGAGAGATGGCTCAGAAATTAAGACACTGGTTGCTCTTGCAGAGGAGCTGGGTTCTGTTCCCTGCACCCACATGCCAGCTAACAACCATCTGTAGCTCTAGTTACAGAAGATCTGACACCCTCTTCTGGCTTCTGTGGGCACTGCATGCACAGGTACACTTACATACATACATACAGGCAAAACATGAAACTAAATCCAATTTTTTTTAAGACAAATAAAAGCAGGAAAAGTTTAAAAACGAAGATTAAAAGTTTAAAAAGTTTAAAAGGAAGATTAAGGGTTTTCAGGCAAGGAACTATTCTGGTAAAGGGTACCCAGTGGTCTCAGGACAGTGGCTATTTATCCACCAACTACAGCAATACTGACAGCATGTGAGGTCAGCAGCATGCCTTGTACAAGTCAGTGTGCACCATATGCCTGGTAACTCAGCCCTCGGCCACTGAGAGTACTGAAGTTACAGAGCTGAATGAAGAGTGAGCTGAGGGCCTCCTGGATTGTGCTCACACGTCAAGAACACTCCCAACATGGCATGGAGTACACACACCTCCAGCAATTAGCTGACAGGAGTTCAAGACCAGTAGCCTGAGCTACATAGACTCTGCTTGAAATTAAAAACAAAACAGTGCTCTCATTTGGTGGTTCCAGTCTTCCTCCTCCTCTTCCTCCTCCTCCTCCTCCTACTCCTCCTCCTCCTCCTCCTCCTCCTCCTCCTCTTCCTTCTCTTCCTCTTCCTCCTTTCTTTGTTATTTGTTTAGTTGTCTGGTTACTGTCCTTTCAATATTTTTTATTTTTTCTGCAGTGCTGAGGATAGAGCTCTGGACCTCACCCACGGCAGGCTAGTACTCTACCACTGAGTTACAATCCCGGCTCCAGTTCAGTCAGTATTTTAATGAACACATGCAGCATGCTTGTTTGCATGCCAAGTGCTTAGGGTGAAAACCCATCTAGAAGAAGCCGTCTTGGGAAGCCCTCTGTGGGCAGTGACAGAGCGAAGGAGCATCCAGCACACTGTTCATTTCAGCAAACGCACAGAGCAAACAAAAGAAAGCACGGAAAAGCAAACAAGCAAATGACACTGTGCCTTGACCCAGAAGCTAAATAAGCCTGTTCAGGAAGTAATACCACCATACGGGAGGGGGAGACCGAAGCATTTGCAGTTCAAGGTCATTTTGGGCTCGGCAGCAAGTTCAAAGTCAGCATGAGCTGCTTCAGACCCTGTCCCAAATGTAAAAAGTGGCAGCAGACCAGATATTGAGAGCACCCAAGGGTCCCCCAACTAATGTTTGGGCCTTCTTTTTGTTTTGATAGATTTGAATTATACAACCTTTTTTCTACTGAGTAGGTTCTTCCCACAATGTATCCTTTCCATGCCCAGTTATACACAGATATAAGATGATGATAGAGGATTCTTCCTAAAAGTGCACTCAGAGGACGGTTTCCCTTATTGTACATGTGTCCCAAACTGGTTTCTGATTGGCTCCGCACTCCCATACTCTGATATAACTGGGGATTCCTTTGAATAGAAACTATCCACAAAAAGGGGAGCTTTTTATGTTTCTTTCAGGAGGTTTATTTCACTGTTTGGAGAGGGGTGTAACTGAGGGTTCTCATTTGTTAAGAGAGAGGTGTATGTGTATAGTTCAGGTAGATGAGCATCCTGGATTGCCAAGCGCATTGTTAGAAGAAGGCTGTGTGCAAATCCCAAACCAAGCAGAGTCCCAGGTCACTAAGTTATTGCCTATGCTTGCCTATTCATAACACTTGAGACACAGAGGCAAGGAGATCAAGAATTCAAGGTCATCCTTGGATATACAGAAAATGCCTGGCATGGTGGCACACACCTTTAATCCTAGCACTTGGGAGGCAGCGGCAGGTGGATCTTTGTGAGTTCAAGGCCAGCCTGGTCTACAGAGTGAGTGCCAGGACACCTGGGGCTTCAGGGAGACCCTGTCTCGAAAAGACCATCCCCCCAAAAAAAAAAAAAGCAGAAACTGAGGAGTGAAGGGCAGGCCTTGCTTGGGTCGTGCTGAGCCCTCAGGGTCTGGGCACACCATGCAGAAGGACCTAGTGGGCAGGTTCTCAGCTGACCACGGTCTTTTTGATTTTCCCACCGTTTGCTTTGGGTCATATTCCCAGAATCCTGGGAAAAACAAACAAACAAACAACAACAACAAAAAAAAAACACCGGTTATCTGTTCTAATTACATCAGCATGGTCTTTATCGAGGTCTTTACAAGGGTAGCCATAGAGCTGCTAAGGACACTTCTCAAACAGGTTTCTCTTGGTTATTGAGGGAGAACTACACACAGAGAAGATCAACAAGCATGCCCCTTTGACCAAATTAAATATCACACACACACACAGAAGACACAAAGAAGAAAAAGAAAGAAAGGAAGAAAGAAAGAAAAAGAAAGAAAGAAAGAAAGAAAGAAAGAAAGAAAGAAAGAAAGAAAGAAAGAAAAAAAGAAAGAAAGCAAGCTATATTCAAAGGAAAGGCATAAAAACAGAAACAAGACTTCTGCTTCAATTTAGAATTTTCATTTCAAGCTGGGTGTGGTGGTGCATGCCTGGAATCTCAGCAATTGGGAAGCAGAGGCAGTAGGAATGCTGCAAGTTGGAGGCCAGCCTGGTCTACTTGGTGAGTTCTGGGCCAGCCAGGGCTATATAATGAGACCCTGTCGCTTGGAGGCCAGCCTGGTCTACTTGGTGAGTTCTGGGCCAGCCAGCTACATAATGAGACCCTGTCTCAAAAACAAACAAACAACAACAACAAAAAAAAAACACACACAAAAAAAGGGAGCTGGAGAGATGAGTCAGTGGTTTAAGAGCACTGGCTGCTCTTGCAGAGGACCTTGGTAAGATTCCCAGCACCCACATGGCAGCTAACAACTGTCTGTAACTCCAGTTCCAGGGGATCCAATGTCTTCTTCTGGCTTTTAAGGGCATTGAAGGTATATGGTGCACTTAAATGCATGCAGGCAAAACACTCATACACATAAAAATTTAACAATATTTTTTTTTAATTTTATTTTATTTCTGTATGTGTATGAATGTACTGTCTGCATGTAGGTTTGTGCACCCATGTCGTGCAATGCCGCGGAGGTCAGAAGAGGGTCTCGGACTCCCCTAGAACTGGAGTTCTCCTGGAATTGGAGTTACAGACAGTTCTTAGCCACCATGTGGGTGCTGGGGATCTAACTCAGGTCCTCTGCAAGAGCAGTCGGTGCTCTTAACCGCTAGGCTATCTCTCTAGCCCCAACAATATTTTTTAAAAAAGGAAGAAGAGAAAGAAAGACAGAAGGAACAGAGAGGAAGAAGAGGAGGAAGAAGAGGAGAAAAAGAAGAGGAGAAGAGGAAGAAGAGAGGAATAGGGGGAAAAGGGGAAAAGAGAAGGAGGAGGAGGAGGAGGAGGAGGAGGAGGAGGAGGAGGAATATTGCCATTTCAGGAAAGCGAAATTTGTTTTCTATGAAAGAGCAGAATCACAGGTCTGGGAACACAACTCAGTTGGTAGAGTGCTTGTCCAGAATGCACAAAGCTCTGGGTTCATCCACAAACCATGTAAACCAGGTCTGGTGATGTGCATCTGTGATTCCAGCACTTGAGAGTAAAGGGTGGAGGAGCAGAAGTTCATAGCCATCCTTGGCTACACAGCGAGTTTGAGAACACCGTAAGTTGTATCAGACCCTACCTCAAAAAAAGAAAAAGTGTGCCTTTAATCCCAGCACTTGGGAGGCAGAGGCAAGTGGATCTCTGTGAGTTCAAGGCTAGCCTGGTCTACATTGCAAGTTCCAGGCCAGCTGGGACTACAAGGAGACCCTGTCTCAAAAAAGACCAGAGAAAGAGAGAGAGAGAGAGAGAGAGAGAGCAGAATCAGGGTTCCATTTTGAGCTCCAGCTCTATAACTGACCAACTCCAGTCCAGCAACAAATCAGCTAATATTTCTAGGTCTCATGTTCCTTCTGCTTTTCAGATATCCACGATCTTCCAGCCAAGAGTTCCGAATCTGAATACGTAGTATGAATAGAAGAGCATCGTCTTGTTCCCCTCGTCCCCCATCACTTATTGGGTCTCAATTTGCGTGAATAGACACTGATGCAAAACATATTTCTTTTCCTTTGTATACTCCTGAATGTAAAACTGTGACGAGAGACCAAGAAATAAGAGATGCTGAATTCTTTCCACACATGATACAATGAAGTTAAATAATAGGTTTTAATTGTTCTCTACAAGAGAGCTGGATTCAATAGCTTGTTTGGCCAACTCCATGTTGGGCCTCTCTCTTTCCCTGCAAGGCAATGAGCTTGCTTCTCAAGAGCAAGCCAGCCTACATCAGTCATTCTCTTTTAACAAGACCACTCCATTCAGACCCCATTTTGTCTGAGCACAATTCATTGTATTAACTGGCTGCAGCTGCAATTAAGCACAGGAGAATCCAGGCATGTGTTTGGGTTCGAGCTTCGTCCTGTGCGATTCTTCAAATACTTTGGGTTTGGCAGAAGCCAGGACACATTCTGTCAAGTTCTTCCTCTCCCCTTGGTTTCTAAGCCCGTGTGTATTCAAGAGAAATGTAGGCCATCTGATTCTCATTCATTTTCGCTTAACTCGACAAAAAAGTTGTCTTGGAAGAACCAGAAAAATGTCCAAGCTGCCTACCCAGCCTCTTTAATGGAAGTCGTATTAGAATCTCTCCCCTCGACCCCAGACAGCTTCACATTCTCCAAACAGGCCAAGCATTCCCGCTTCACCAGGCCCTTGCCTTTGCACCCAGCTGGAATGCTCTTGGCCTTGATCCCCTTCCCTGTCTGTTGACTCCCAAGCCTGCCTCCTTGGTCAGAGCTTGCTTCATCGCTCAACTCACAAATAATTGCAGGATCCTCTGAGTTCCTGCTATCCCTCACTTGTAGTGCTAACTAGCTCTTTATTCCATCCTGCTTTGTGTTGCTGTTGGTTGTTGAACCAGGTTAGCCAAGCCCTCACTGGCGTCTGCTTCAGTGTTAAGCCCTTGACCTTAATTAAAGGCCTGCACAAGAAACGGCAGACAAAAATTGGCATTTGTGGTAAAGCTCTTGCCAAAAACATTAATTATTGTGTCTATCAATGTCCTTATGTGGGCTTCCAGGTGAGAAGTGAGCTTCAGGTTTGCAGGACCAAAATATCCACCGGCTTCTTCCTCTCTGATAATGAAAGCTGTGGAACCTGACTTGTTCCTTTTTCGTCCTGGGTGCCAGGAAGCCCGGAGACAGATTCTCGAAGCTCAGTCATAGGCAGCCGTCTCACAGGCTGACTTCCTTTCTCCTTCTTCTCTTTTCCTTTCTTCTTCTATTTTTGGTTTAATGGGCTTGATTTTCTATTTCTACATTGCTGCCTTTATAAAGGAAAGCAATATACATTCTTCCTGATGCTGTGAAGCTTTGGTAAAGAGAAAGCAGCTCTTTGTGACATCTTCCTCAGAGAACAGGTCTAGTAGCTGAGGAAAGCAGAGGAAGCCAGTGTTTTTGCTGTTTTTGTTGGGGTTAGGTGTTTTATTTTGTTTGGTTTGAGATAGGGTCCTATGCTGTTGCCAAGACCAGCCTGGACTTCATATTGTAGCCAAGCCTGAATCTAAACTCCAGGCAATCGTCTTGCCTCAGCCTCCTAAGAACTGGGATTACAGACATGAACCTCTATGCCTAACTCTAAATCCTACTGAGAACCAAACTCAGGTCTTCTTTTTTTTTTTAATTTTTTTTAAAATTTTATTTATTTCCATAAGTGTATGAATGTATTGTCTGCATGAAAGTCTGTGCACCCGTGACGTGCAATGTCGCGGAGGTCAGAAGAGGGTATCGGACTCCCCTGGAACTGGAGTTCTCCTGGAATTGGAGTTTCAGACGGCTCTTGGCCGCCATGTGGGTGCTGGGGACTGAACCCGGGTCCTCTGCAAGAGCGGTCGGCGCTCTTAACCGCTAGGCCATATCTCCAGCCCAAAACTCAGGTCTTCTACAAGAGCAGTAAGCACTCCCAACCACTGGGCAGCTCTCCAGCCCTTTCTTATTTTTTTTAAATTACATTTGCCAGGGTGGAGAGATGGTTCAGTGGTTAAGAGCACTGAGTGTTCTTGCAAAAGACCTAAATTCAAATCCCAGCACCCACACAGTGGCTAACAACTGTCTATAACTCCAGTTCCAAGGAATCTGACACTCTCTCTTCTGTCCTCCTCAGGTACTGTACAACACAGGTTCACTTACATACATGCAGGCACAGCACTCCTACAAATAAATAAATAAATAAATAAATAAATAAATAAATAAATAAATAAATAAATAAATAAAAATGAATCTTAACATTTGCTGGGATAGTGACATACACCTTTAGTCTCAGCACTAGGGAGGCAGTCAAGTGGATCTCTGTGAGTTCAAGAACAGCCTAAACTACATCACAAGTTCCAGGTCAGCTAGGGCTACAGGGAGATCCTGTCTCAACAAAATTACATTATTCGGTGTACTTGTGCATGTGTGTAGCCATGCACATGCACACATCTGCATACATGTTGGTGCCACGCATGTGTGGAGCTCAAAGATAGCTTTCAGGAGTCGATTCTCTCCTTTCATCATGTGGGTCCCAGAAATCAAACTCAAGTCATCGGGCTTGGCAGAAAATGCCTTTACCCACTGAACCGCACTGCCAAACCCCACCACCACCACTTTAAATTTTCGTGATTATTATATGAAGGACTGGGTATCGTCATGGCATCTTCATGGGTGAGTGTCACTCTAGAGACACTCGATCACTCCTCTTTCCCTCTGCCCTCCTCCATAGATGCTCCTCTCTTCCAAGTAGCTCTCCTTCACCTAATAGTCTCACCTCCTGTTTTCCAACTTCATGTATTCCATAATCCTTTGTATCCTCTCCTGTCCTCTGCTCTCATGATCTCCTTGTTAAACACACACACACACACACACACACACACACACACACACACACACACATATATATATTGGTCTTTCTGAGACGAGGTCTCCCTGTAGCCCCAGCTGTCCTGGAACTCACTCTGTAGACCAGGCTGGCCTTGAATTCACAAAGATCCACCTGCCTCTGCCTCCTGAGTGCTAGGATTAAAGGCATGCGCCACCACCACCACGCCCGGCCCAACATATAGGCACTTTTAAATTTAGGTTCCACATACAAGAGAAAACAATGTTTGTCTTTCCAGGACTAGCTTATTTCACTTAATATAATTTCCAATTCCATCCATTTTCCTTCACATATCTTGATTTCATCTTTCTTCGCAGGTACATAAAATTCTACTCCACTGTGTGTATGGATACAATGTGTACATATGGACCACATTTTCTTTATTCATTCATCTGCTGATGGACATCTAGGCTGCTTCCATTTCCTGACCAATAGGAATAGTGCAGCTATAAACATGGAGGTGCAAGTACCTATTAGAGTCCTTCAGGTGCATTCCCGGGCGTGGCATAGCTGGTAATGCCTCTATTCTTTTTTCTGCTTTTTGAGGACCCGTGGTTCTGGTTTCCATAGTGGGTGCACACATTTACCTTCCCACCAGCAATGCTAAGGGTTCCTCTTCCCCCACATCTTCTCCAGCATTTTTTGTCATTTTTCTTCTTGATGATAGTCACTCTGACTGGCGTGAGATAGAACCTCAAAGCACTTTTCATTTGCATATCACTGATGGAGGCTCTGTTTCTTGATAGCACAGTCTATACCATCAATTTTTCTCTGAATTAGCCCTCGCATCACAGAGTCCCATCTATATACACCTATAACACAGAGATGAATGAATGTCCTCCCCTGGGAAGACAAAGTTATCCATATGATGATAAGTAGAAATCAAAAAGAAAAATCCCAGATTCGGAGCCCAGCTCAGACTAGAGCACAACACTGTGATTAGGCCCATTCCTTGGATCTATTTAAGCTCCATTTTCTTTATCTGTAAAACAGGGCCTCTACCAGGAAATAAGTTGCCTAATATTATAAACTTAGCTTCATTTTCATATATATGTATATACATGTATTTCTAAGATAAATACATAGACATAGATACAGATACAGATATTAATTTTCTTGAGACAAGGTCTCACTCAACCCATGTAGCTGGGACATGACTCAGTGATTAAGAGCATTGTCTACTCTTGCAGAGGATCTGGGTTTAATTCCCAGCACCCACATGGTGGTTAACAACTGTCTTTAACTCCAGCTCCAGGGGATCTGACACCCTCTTCTGACCTCCACAGGCACTGCACAACATGGCTGCACTTATATACATAAATACATACATGCAATATACTCATACACATAAAAAAAGTTTAAAAATAACAAAATATTTCTATAAAGAGGAAAGTCTGCTCATGCTTCTAAAAGGGAAGCCTGGTCTAGCAAGACCTAACTTTGTCCTCAAGTGGATGGAACTGGTGATTGAAAAGCCAAAAGGAGCCAGGGGATCACTCCCCACACTGAAAAAAAACTGAGTGACTCTTGAGGACCAGATCCTCAACTGACCTTGAGAAAACAAAAATCTTGGTTAATCTGGGCTAACTGTGTGGCCTTAAACATCCAAAAGGAAAGTATAACCAGAAGTAAATAAATAGTCCTGAGAAATTGTACTTCAAGTATAAAACTTGAGATCTTAGTAAGAAGACAAAAGAGCACAGTTGTTTTGACTGTCTTACCGGCAAGTGCAGCTACCCTGTGGCTGCCACTGCTTTTGCCATCCTTTAAAGATGTGAGAAGACACAGCTTTTCAACCTTCCAATATGGACTGAAGACTCATGTCTCTCCAAGAATCCTCCAAACCTTCAGTGCCAGATGGGGACTGCGAAGACATCCAACTTGTGGACTGAGCTACTACTGGGGTTTCCACTTCTTCAGAGTACTGATTGCCATTGTTGGACTACCCAGGCTGTATCATGGAGACCAGTACAGGAAGATCAAGACAGGACGCAGACTTATTTGGTGACCATGGGAAGGGAAAACCCAATGTGGAGCACAAGGGCAGAACTGATGGTGGTTTGGGCTTGCCAAGGAGGAGACTTCAAACATGACATCTTTCAGCCTAATAAAAAAAAATCATAAACTGAAGATGCTAAAACCTATAATATATGTGGCATGCGTATGTACATATTGGAAGTGATGCAGATTGGAAGGAATAACAACAACAACAACAGAAAAGACTGTGTCAAAGAACTGACTGAAATGGTGAACTTCTGCTTGAAACAGTAAACTTTTGCAACAAGAATTCTGAGAGAAACTGAGAAAAATTAAAAAAAACATGTTTGGCAGAATGCATGAGCTCTGGTGGGGGGGCAGGGAAGGGAGCACGGGTCTAGATTTGATTCGTAATGTAATTTATTTGTATGAAATACACAGAGCTTCAATAAAACATTCAACCCAGGCTGGTCTGATCCTCCATACATAGGCCAAGCTAGCCTTTAACTTACAGCGAATCTCTTGCTTCTGCTGCTTTAATACTGAGATAACAGGAGTGAGCCACTCAGCCCAGCTCCTTTCCACTTACTTATTCCTTTATTTATTTACTTATTTATACTACCTTCCTTTTACAAGGGCAGCTGATCAATAGAAGTTAAACTGTTACAGAGCACAAAAGAAGGGACAGGGAAGGTTGTCACCGAGACAGCACTTAACCCTTTGCTGTTGCCCTGGCTGCTGGCTGGTCTGGAAACTCCCTATGTAAGCCAAAGTTGCCCTCGAACTCAATCCTCCTGCTTCACTTTCCCAAGTGCTGGCATCACATGTGTGTACCACCACACATGCAATGCTGGGGATGGAACTCCAGGCTTCATGCATGTACTAGGAAAGCATGCTGCCAACTAAGCTACGCCCCCAGCCCCACATTTTAATATTAAATACATCTCATATTACAAAATACTTTTTGAATGAGTGGATTTAAGTAAAAATATTTAACTACTTCATAACTGGTAGAACACATCTGTACTTAAAAATTCCAGGAAGTTCTAGATTCTCTGCTGTGTATAAAGTTATGCTTTTTTTTTCCCCCTTTGAGACAGGATCTCCCAGCTGGAACTCACTATGTAGACCAGGTTGGCCTCAATCTAACAGAGACTGTTTCAATCTCACAGGCCTGCCTCTGCCTCTTGAGAGTGGGATTAAAGGCAAGCACCACCACATCCAACCAAGGTGTGCTTTAATATGTGGCTGTTAATCACGTATTTTTATTTTTTCAAAATCTATTCTTCCATAGCGTCATATATAATACCCATATTTAATATACCTCTATAATGCTCCTCCATTATCCTTTCCTATTCCCTCGCCTCTCCCACCTAATCAAGACATGTTTCTAAGTCATGAAGCTGGAGCCCTCGGTTCTTGTTCCCATATGTTAAAGGTTGAGCTCAGCCCTATTTGAAGGAGCCTCTCTAAGACATGGTGGTCAAGCACAGTAGCACATTTCTAGTACTTGGGAAGTAGAAGTATCAGGATCACTGCACATTTGGGCAAGCCTGGTATACATAGAATGTTCTAGGTGAGCCAAGGCTAATGTAGCAAAACCCTTAAAAAAAAAAAAGTGGTAGACATAGTGACCAAAGCCTGCAGTCCCAGGACTTGGTGGCTGAATAGGAGGATCTCAGTGAGCTTAAGGAGAACCTGAGCTACATAGTGAGTTTGAGGCTGACCTAGGCTACAGAACAAGACCTTGTCTCAAAAAAAAAAAAAAAAAAAAAAAGAGGTAGGGACTAGTAGTTTGTCTACAGTCATCAGGGACACAGCCTTTGAGGAGACACTGGAGCCCTTCCCGTTCCCCCTCTGTCTCTTGGCTTTCCAGCCTCCATGAGGTAAGGATCTTCTTCTGTAGCACTCTCCTGACCTGGTGTACAACCAACCATGCTTTGGCCCAAAGTAAATGGCCCAAAGGACCATGGACTCAAACTTCTAAAACCACAAATCAAAACAAACCTTTTCTCTACTTAAACTGGTTATCCCTAGTATTTTGTTATAGTAACAGAAAACACATCCTCACTTATAACAGTTATTACAATTTGTTTTCATTTTTGTGATTATTTGATTAGAGCCTTTCTTCTGGCAAGACCCTGTCAGTTCTGTGGGCTGGGACTGCATCCTTGTCTATATGGATGTTCTCAATGTGCAGCTCTGCGCCACATATGAATGGTGCTCCCTAAACAATGTGCATTTACTTTACACACACACACACACACACACACACACACACACACAGACACACCCCCCAAGATCCTCTAGCTCTTAAATTGTTATGTGGTCATTGATGGGGTGGATGCTTGGCACAGAGAACACTGTAAATGCTTTTTGTTTTTTCAAGCAGATCACAATGGAAACAATACTTGCCAACAACCAGAGGAAAAATTCAAAAAGGTAAACGGAGCACCCTCCCTTTCAGGGCCTGGTAAAGGTTTCACACATAACACAGAGCCAAAATAAATTTTTCAAAACTATGCTCCAGGAAAGAAGGACTGTCCACGTTCTTTCAAGAAATTTCCCAGCCACGGAAACAAACTTAGAGCTAAGATGACCGAGGAACCTGTTATATATGCCACCAACATCTCAAAACTGGGAAGTGCAAACATCATGGAAGAAAAAGGAGAAGTGACGGGTAGTCACTAAAATGAAAGGAACGTCGCACTATGTGCTGCATCTGCGTAGCAAGACAAGAGTTGGTTAAGGGTTCAAACATACATATTGTTTTGTCTTGTTTCTAAGGCAGTGGTCGGGGGGGGGCGGTTGTCTCACTCGGTAGCCCAGGCTGGCCTCAAAATCATGGCAGTCTCTCTGCCTTAGCCTTCCAAGTGCTGGGGTTACAGGCATAAGCCACTACACCAGCTCAAATATGAACTCAGTTTTCCACAAGGAAATCTTGTTAAAAAAAAAAAAAAAAGACAGGAATGATGGTTGGAAAGTTCTACTATTAACATTCTGCTAAATGGACATGCTGCTATCAAATTACCCTCTAAATTTATGTCTCTATACCCAGATTAATGCATCTCTCTGATCAGAGAAATTTCTTTAAACAGTCAACAATGGGGCTGGAGAGATGGCCTAGCGGTTAAGAGCGCTGACCACTCTTACAGAGGACCTGGGTTCGATCCCCAGCACCCACATGTTGGCCAAGAACCATCCGAACCTCCAATTCCAGGAGAACTCCAGTTCCAGGGGAATCCGACACCCTCTTCTGACCTCCGCGGCATTGCATGACACGGGTGCACAGACCTGCATGCAGACAGTACATTCATACACATACAAAAATAAATAAAATTAAAAAAAAAATTTAAACAGTCAACAATGTGATTAACACAAACTCACAACTGGCGTCAGAGGAGTGCTCAGCTATAAGGGAACAGCTGTATGACTCCCCCTGCCCAGCTCAGGGATAATGGAGGGAGAGGGCTGTAAAGACTCTAAGACCCAGAGGTTGAGGAGAGCCAGAGTGAAACTGTCACCTGGACACGACAGGACCGGGGCACTTAGGAACTCGCAGCAGCTGCAGTGGCCTAATAGAAGACCTGTACAAGATCAAGCCAGTCAACACTCCAGCCTCGAGGGGGAGGGGCTTGTGAGCTTCTAACCCTAACTGAGGAGCTACCGACAGTTGGTGGCTTCTCGGGGGAGAGAGAGTTAGTTTTCTTTAAGGCTGTAGCCCCTGGTATGTTAACCACTCTCCAGTGAATGGTCTCACATCCCTAAGAATATGGGCAGCACAGACTGGACTGACTTGGTGGATTATTTTATAAAAGGAGGTAGAGAGGTGAGCGTGGATCTGGAAGGAGTTAGGGGGAGCCATAGGGGGTGAATACGATCAAAATACATCATATGAGGGCTGGAATGATAGCTACTGCTTAAAAGGACTTCCTGCTTTTCCAGAGGACCCGAGTTCAGTTCCCAGCACCCGCATCACGCAGCTCACAATCACCTATACCTCCAGCTCCAGTGGATCTGATGCCCAGTTCTCCTCTCTGAAATCACCTGAACATATGTTACACACACAAACTCACACACACACACACACACACAAACACACAAACACACATAAAAACAAAACTTTAAAAATATATTAAATTCTAAAAGAATTAAGAAAATATATTAAAATAATAAAAACTAAAACACTTGTTGATTAAAAAAAATGGAGCAATGGCAGATGGTTATAGTCCAAGTGCTTGGGAGGCTCAGACAGAATCTCAGCCTGGCCTAAAAAGAGAGACCATGTCACAGGAAGAAGAAATGGGGGCTGGAGGAATAGCTCAGTGGTTAAGAGCACTGGCTGCTATTGCAGAGGACCTGGGTTCAGTTCCCAGCACCCGCATGCTGGCTAATGACCATTGGTAACTCCAGTTCCAGGGGAACTTGTCAGAGAAATTTCTTTAAACAGTCAACAATGTGATTAACACAAGCTCACAACTGGTGTCATGTCCAAGTAATAGTTTCACTCTGGTCCCCTCAACCTCTAGCTCTTAGAGTCTTTACAACCTTCTTCCTCCATTATCCCTGAGCTGTGCAAGGGGAGTCATGTAGCTATTCCCTTTATAGCTGAGCACTCCCCTGACCCTGAGTTCCCCTGGAACTGGAATTACCAATGGTACCTCCCCAGGCATTGCATGACACAGGTATGCTTACATACGTGCAGGCAAAACACTCATACACATAAAATAAAAATAATAAATAAAATATTTTAAAAGAAAGAAGAGGATGAGGAGGAAGAGAAAGAGGAGGATGTGGAGGAGGGAGGAGGAGGAGGAGGAGGAGGAGGAGGAGGAGGAGGAGGAGGAGGAGGAGGAGATATGTGGCAATCGTGAGAGCCAAGAAGTCAACTGATCTTTTCAAATGTTGAGAACATCTTGACTGGGGCTGTGTAGACTGACACCACCGCAAACTCATGTATGCACCCACAGGGACCCTGACAGAATTGCTCCATTCCCCGCTCCATGTTGCAGATGAGGCCTCATCACGCCAACAGATCAGAAGACTGACCCAAACTCATATGTACCAATTACAGACTAGAGTCCAGTCAGCAGCCAGGCCCCAGCCCTGTGCATCAGAGCTGTGGCTAGACAAGACCAAACAGCAAGCCTCTTCCCGACACCAGGGACGCCCCACACAGCTGACTGACTGAAGCTTTGTTTTCAGGTCAGCTGTTCCTCCCTGTGCACATTGGTCCATGGTCTATTATCTCTTGGTGGTTTTTCTATTTCCACAGGCATTCCTGAGGCATCTGCAAACAGTACCCACTTGGAAAATAAGCAGCCAGTCTCTTAGTACTAGTTTTTTTTTTTCTTAAATATCAAGTGGGTTTCTGGGCAATCTAAACCAATCATGACACCGCCGTGTTAAATTCTGAGAGTATTTTGTCTATTCCTTGAGTTCCTTGAAAGCAGGAAGTATGGCTTACTCACCTGGGAGATCTCAAAGCTCAAGCCAGTGTCTGGCTCACAGTAGGACAGCGAATGAGAGTCTGTCTGGAATCACTGAGGAAGCAGGATGTGGTAGGCACACCTGTAATCTTGGCACTCAGGAGTGTGACCAAGCTGGGCCCCATGAGACCCTACATTAAAAATAAAAATAATAATAAAAAAGCAACGTGGGCATGGTGGTGCATGCAGGCAGATCTCTGGGAGTTCAAGGCCAGCCTGATCTACAAAGCTTGCAAACTTACTTACTGTCACAGGCCTCAATATTCTTGCCTATAAAATAACACGACGGGCTAGGGATATAGTTCAGTGACGATGGAGTGCAAGCCTAGCAAACATGAGGCCCTGGGTTCAATTCCTAGCACAAAAATAAAATTAAATTAAGACCTGAGGATGTAGCTCAGAGGTATGCAAAGTCACAGGGTTTGATCCTCAGCACTGCATAGACAGGTTGTGGTGGCGGGGACCTGTTATCCCAGCTCTCAGGAGGCAGAAGCAGGAACATCAGGAGTTCAAGGTCACCTGGGGTATGTAGAAAGTTCAAGGCCAGCCTAGGATACATGAAAGCTTGTCTCAAAAACAGGAGGGAGGAGGAGGAGGAGGAGGAGGAGGAGGACTAAAATATAAACAAGTAGGAAAATGTAAATATTCCTACTTTCTAGAATTGCTATGAGGGCAGGAGAGGGCAACCGGAACAGGACACGGGCAAAGGACATGGTCCACCCGTAGTAGCTCAAGAGGGACCACATCCTCCATCACCATTTAAGCCACAAAAGGATGAAGTCAAATTTAAATTGGTTCTTTCCTAGGAGACAAGCAAGAAATAAAGAAACAGGAAGAAGGAACGTGATTACCCAGCGTCCAGTGGTCAGTGTTTCCTTGGCTATTTATTGTCCGAGCTCAGAGCCTGTTTGAAAGCTGGCCTTGCCTCATCCCAACTTCTGCTTCGTCTCCTACTGAAGTCATAGTGCTGGGCTTACTCGTCTGTCTATTGACACAGAGAGCCTGTGAGTCACAAATTCAACAAGATGACTTTGCTGTAGTGTGATTGACTGGAAAATGTTCCCTCATCTAATTTTTTTTTTTTACAAGCATAGGGACTCACTTAAGTTTTGCAGCATGGAGTGCAGGTTTTTTATTTGACGTTGGTCTTTTCAACACATTGGCTGAGGGAAGGCTTACCACATATGTCACTTTTACAAAGTGACATATATTCTCTCTCCCTCCCTTTCCTCCTCTTCCTGCTGACTGTTATATCTAAAGCAAACAGTCCCAGCACAATGGTTAGATTGCCCTTGAATTTGGTGTTTACTTGACATTTACACACTGGCCATGCTGGGTAGCTTAGCCATTCCAGAACAGGGGCTCAGCCAACAAGGACTCTGTTCTACCGCTGCGTTCCCCAGCAACCAGGATCCTAGTCCTGTCATGTTGTTCATCTGATTCTTACCTCAAAGTTGAGAGGGGAGAGGACAGCATCTAAACGTCTTCTATTTTCCCAGAGAATCTTTCCCTTACCCATCCGTGGAGGGCAGGCCAGTCATATGATAACACTCACCCTGTCCCTGAAGGTCATGGGTGTACAAGCCCACCAGTGTTCCATTTCAGACTCAGAATAGGCTGGAGAAAACTGATTTGATTTTATTTCTACTTTCTCCACTTCTTCCTCTGCAAACCTGAATGCATACTATCCACTGTGTGGGACGATTGGGGCTGTGAGTGTCTAGACAGACTGTTAGGAGGTCCCCCAGGGTAACGCTGCTTTCTTGCCCCCCTTGTCCAGGTGTGTGACTGACACCAGGGGGAAGGGGCTCACAGAAGCCCAAGCAACAGGCTTCGTGCGTCACTGCTATCTGATGCTTGGGCTTGGACAAGAGTCAAGACACCTGTTTTCTCATCCCATCTTTGCCAACATGTGGCATCGGCAAGTGTCCTCTGCTCACCAGGCCTCTGTTCTCTGTTCCTGTCTGTGCAGGTTGGGGGCGGGGGTGCTCCAATTATGTTCCAACTTGGTACAATTTCTATCTCTTCACAGTTTGGGGAAGTCCAAACTTAACTGCCATAAAAATTTGACTAACTCAAATGCTTCTGTATGTAGATGCTGGTATCTGAAAAGAGAAGTAAAAGAACATACTGGTTACTTTTGTGTTGCTGTGACCAAAATGGCCATTGGACAAAAGGGAAGAGAGGTTGATTTGGGTTCATGGCTTCAGAGAGACTTCAGTCTCCTACAGTGAGGAATGCCCGAGTAGGAGCTGATGAGGGAGGGGTGTCCCGAGCAGAGCATATTCTGAACAGGCCCATCCCTAATGGTCTAGTTCTGCCAGCCAGGTCTCACCCCTAAAGCCTCCACGACCTCCTAAACAGTGTCATAAGCCTGAGACTGGTACTGAAAGCACGCACTTGTAGGGGACAGATCAGATTTAAACCATAATGTACAACAAGCACACAATAACATTCGGAACATTCAGGACTGGGCAGCATGTAAAAGAAACGAATAGATTGGCTAGGGGGGCTAGGGAATGTGGCTCAGTGGTAGAGCATTTGCTTGGCATGAGAGGTCTGTGGTTCAATATCTAGCACTGCCAGAAAGAAGAAAAGAGAAAGAAAGAGAGAGGGGAACGAGGGAGAAAGGGAGGAAGGAAGGGAAGGAAAGAAGGAAGGAAGGAAGGAAGGAAGGAAGGAAGGAAGGAAGGAAGGAAGGAAGGAAGGAGGGAGGGAAGAAGGGAGGGAGAGAGGGAGGGAGGGAGATGTGGGTGTGGGGCTGCATGCCAGCAATCTCAGTATGTGGCAGGTAGTGACAGGGAGATTTCTGCAAGTTTAAGGCCAGCTTAAGATATTTGGTAAGACCTGTCTCAAAAAGGAGGAAAAGAGAAGTGTCAGTGGTTAAGAGCACTTCCTGTTCTTGGAGAGCACCTGACTTCAATTCCCAGTACCCATGGAGGGTGGCTCACAATCACTGGTAACACCAGTTCCAGGGGATCTCATGTCCTCTTCTGGCCTGCATGGGCACACGCGTGCACATGCACACGCACACACACACACACACACACACACACACATACACTAAGTTTATAAAGAGGAAAAAAGAAAACCAAAGCTAGGAGACAGGTGTGGAGACAAATATGCCTACATCCTAGCACTACAATCACAGTACACAGGAAGCTGAAACAGGAGGCTAATGAGTTTGAGACCAGCCCAAGCTACATACTGAGTTCTAGGCCAGCCTGGGCTATATAATACCTTTGTCTCAAAAAAAAAAATTAACAGTTTTTATGTATGCTTTGATACAAAGACTAAAAACTTTACAATAATTAATTGTGGTCATATCTACAGAGTGATATGTGGGATTTTTATTGAGCTTTTTTTTTTTTTTGTCTTTTTCCAGACAGGGTCTCCCTGTAGCCCCAGCTGTCCTGGAACTCGCTCTGTAGACCAGGCTGGCCTTGAACTCACAAAGATCTGCCTGCCTCTGCCTCCCAAGTACTAGGATTAAAGGAGGGGGAGAGGAGGGGAGGAAGGGGGGAGGAAGAGGGGGGAGGAGGAGGGGAGGAGGAGGGGAAGAGGGGGGAGGAGGAGGGGGGAGGAGGAGGGGAAGAGGGGGGAGGAGGAAGGGGAGGAGGAGGAAGTGGGGGGGGTGATAGAAAAGGAAAGAATGAAAACATATATAAGCAGCAGCAAACTGCCTGGCCTGGTAGCACAGGTCAGTAATCCCAGGTACCTCGGAAACTGATACAGGAAGATCAGGACTGCAGAGTAAGTTCAACACCAACCTGGGTAATTTATTGCTAGCCTTACTCAAAAACAAAAGATTTAGATCTCCGAACAATGGTGTACAGCTGTGATCTCTTTGGACACATGCTAAGAAAGTGCTCTGCCTACTGAGCTATAGCCCCAGTCCTTGTTTCTATTTGTCTTTTCTTCCTTCTTTGTTTGGGACAGGGTCTCATGTAACCTAGGCTGGCCTTCAACTTGCTACGTAGCAATGTCCCTGAGCTCCTGACCATGGAGTGCTGGGTTACAGGTGTGCCACCATACCTAACTCTCGACTAGCTCATGTGACTCAACATCGCTATCAACTGGATTTAACAAGAAGAAACACAAAAGTTAAAAAATGGGTAGCCTTTGAAAGTTATGGCACCAACCCATGAAATACGATTTATTTGCAACGAGACCTACTTAAAACATCTGTGAAGTTTTAGGTGAACTTCGTCTTTAATTATTGCATCTGCAGAATGCTGGGACATGTGGAAGAACAAACATAGTGTCTATGACAAAGCATTTCAGTCTTCAAGATATTGAGTCATGTTCCAGTGTTGGGTATAACAGAAGTAATTAAGTATTTCAAGTCTCATTGATTGAAAGGCACAACTAATATTAATGGTATCTTTACTGTCTAATAGCCATGTAGTGCTTACAGCAGCCTGGTGAAGTAGTGTGCTGGATAGCTTTAGGGTCAACTTGACACACCTGGGTTGAGGCAGCCTCAATTGGGGAATTGGCTCCATTGGATTGGCCTGTGGCCATATCTGTGGAGTATTGTCTTGATGGTCCACCAGTGTGGGAGGGCCCAGCCCACAATGAATGGTGCCACCCTGGGCAGGTTGTTGTGTACTGGATAAGAAGGCGGGCTGGGCATGGGCCAGGGGAGCCAGCCAGTGAACAACATTCCTCCATGGCCTGTGCTTCAGCTCCTGCCTCCAGGTTCCTGCCCTGAGTTCCTGCCTTGGGCTCCCTAAGTTATGAACTGTGACCCAGGAGATGTAAGCTGAATAAACGCTTTCCTCCCCAAGTTGGTGTTGGGCAGAGTGTTTTGTCACAGCAATGGAGGACAAACTAGAACAGAAATTGGTACCAGAAGAGTGGGGTATTGCTGTGACAGACCTGACCTTGGTGTTTTGGGGAAGGATTGTGGAGGTGTTTAGAACTTTGGGCAGGGAAGATCAATGCTTAAAGATTATTGCCGTGGAGCTTGGAGCAGTTTTGCTGAAGGAGTTGTAGAAGATGGAGGCCTGGCTTGTGAAGTTTCTAGTTTCAAAGGGGAGCAGAGATCATCAGGACTGTGTAATCTGTGGGGTCTGGTCAGCTGGGGCTGAAGAATCAGCTGTAAGTAACAAGAGACCAGAACCTGAAGGGAAATCTTTGTTGTACTGGGACAATTGATGCTGGTTAGTTGGGGCTGAAGAATCAGCTGTAAGTAACAAGAGACCAGCATC